>JAFLJL010016287.1:0-15205 GCA_018398815.1 Conus ventricosus
GCAAGAAAGACCTTTGCCACGCTGCCAAAATACACTCCGTTGATGACACACCTTTCCGCTGTCTTCAGTATAGATACCCGGGTGGACCACCCCACCCCAAAAGATCCGCACGAGAAGATCTGGGTGTTGGGATGGGCCAGAGCAACGGGCGGTCAACTTGGGGGAGAGGCGTGGAGCTGTTGTGATGACATTCCAGTTGAATGTCGTCAACACTCATCTCAGGTGATACGGATGTCAAAGAATAACGATCTAGGGGAAGAGGGGGTCGGCAAAGGATGAAGTGGGTGGGAGTTGCGGGGGGGAGGGGGGGGGGAATACTTACCCAACGCTGCATCCACAACATGGTCGACGATGCCGTAACATCGCGGCAGAAAATGCGAGGGAATGTGTTGGATATTCTGGTGGTGGTGGGGGGGGGGGGGGGGGGGGGGGGGGGGAGTATGTGTAAAACTTGCAACGTCCGGCTACAAAAATTTGGCCAAATTTTTGCCCCCCCCTAAAAAAACCGACATAGTTGTAAAAAAATACTTTTTTTGACTTTTCCCAAATACTTCCAAATTTAACGTTTTTTTTTTTAAAAGGTTGGGGGAATCTTCAAGCTGATGTAAATTTCTTTAATTTTGGGAAAAGTACCCAGTTTTTTCCCCGATTCAAACCCCGATTTCAGCCCTGATTTTTCCATTAAAAAAAAGATTATTTTTCCCTTTCTTTAAATCTTTCTTTTGAAAATTTATAGTTTGGTTCTTATTTATTCATTATGTTCCATTTTTTACTTTTGGGAAAATAAAAAGGGCTGCGGAAAAGTCGTTTGGGCCCCAAGGGCATAGTTAATCAAATAGATAATTTTTTTTAAATGGTTAGCCAGTGTCATCGTTTAAAATTTAAAGTAGTTTTTTTGCTTAAGCAAAACGTCATAGTGTCTTCAAAGGGGGGAAAAAAACAAAAACAGGAAATGGAAAAAAAAAAAAATTATAAAAAGGGGAAAAAAGAAAAAAAAAATAAAAGGAAAAAATTAAAAAAAATTTTGAGTTAAATTTTCCATACTTCAAAAAATTGCTTTTTGAAAAGTTGGTTTCTCCCAAAAAAACTGCTTGAGGGTTATTTTTGCAAGTTTTACCCGGGGGTTTGTAAAGGGTTCAATATTGGGGGGGGGATGAGGGTTGATTGCTGTTTAAACCCCCTTTCCCTTTCCCTTTTTCTTGTTTTTTCTTTTTTAGTTTTCTGCTGCTTTTGGGGTTGTTGCTGTTTGTTTTCTCTTTTTTTTGTATTGGTTTGTTTGTTTGTGTTTGTTTTTTTCTTTTTCATGTTTCCTTTTAAAAAAAAAGTTCCAAGCCGAATTTAAAAGCTTAGTATTTTTGTGAATGTTTTTTAACCCCCAAATTATATTTTTAAATGTTATTTTGGGGACAAGTTTTCCCCTAGGGGTTTGGTTGTTGCTTTTCCCCTCTGAAAAATTTTAAGGTTTTCGGGTTTCCTTGTTTCTAAAAATTAAAAGTTTTTTTAAACTGCAGGAGGGACACTGGGGGGGGGGGTGGGGGGCAGGATGGAAAATGGGGGGGGGGGGTGGGCAGGGGGGGCACTGGGAGGGGGGGAGGGTGGGAGGATGGACATGGGGGGGGGGGTGGGCCAGGATGGACACTGGGGGGAGGGAGGGTAGGCAGGATGGACACTGGGGGGAGGGGGTGGGCAGGAGGGGCACTGAGGGAAGGGGGGGTTTGGGCACGGGGGGGGAGAGAGGGGTGGGCCTGGACATGGGGGGAGGGAGGGGGGGAGGATGGAAAATGGGGGGGGGGAGGGAGGGTGGGCAGGTTGGACACTGGGGGGAGGGATGGTGGGACTGGGGGGGGGGAGGGTGGGCAGGTTGGACACTGGGGGGGGGGGGGGGTAAGCGGGGATGGACACGGGGGGGAGGGGGGGGTGGGCAGGATGGACTTTTGGGGGAGGGAGGGTGGGGGGGGAAATGGACATTGGGGGGGGGAGGGGGGGCCCGGATGGACACTGGGGGAGGGAGGGTGGGCGGAAATTGGCACTGGGGGGAGGGTTTGGGGGGCACTGGGGGGAGGGAGGGTGGGCAGGGGGGGGAGGGAGGGTGGGCACTGGGGGGAAGGGGAGGGTGGGCAGGGGGGAAACACTGGGGGGGAGGGTTGGGGGGCGGATGGAAACTGGGGGGGGGGAGGGGGGGCCCAGGGTGGACACGGGGGGAAAGGGGGGGGGTGGGCAGGGGGGGCACTGGGGGGGGGGTTGGTGGGCGGGGGGAATGGAAAATGGGGGGAGGGGGGTGGGCAGGATGGACATTTGGGGGGGAGGGGGGTTGGGCGGAGGGCACGGGGCGGGAGGGTGGTGGGCAGGGGGAAAACCTGGGGGGGGGGGAGGGTGGGCGGTGGAATGGGGAGGGGGGGGGGTTTGGGCAGGATGGACATGGGGGGGGGGGAGGGTGGGCAGGAGGGACACGGGGGGGGAGGGGGGGGTGGGCAGGATGGCCCTGGGGGAGAGGGGGGGGGGGGGCCCAGGATGGACACTGGGGGGGGGAGGGGGGGGGGCAGGATGGGAAAGGGAGGGAAGGGAGGGGGGGGCATGGGGGGGGGGAGGGTGGGCATTTGGACAGGGGGAGGGAGGGGGGGGCGGATGGACACGGGGGGAGGGGGGGTTGGGGCGGAGGGGCACTGGGGGGAGGGGGGGGGTGGGCGGGAAATGGACATTGGGGGGGGGGGAGGGTGGGCGGGGATGGAACTTGGGGGAGGGGGGTGGGCAGGATGGAAAACGGGGGGAGGGAGGGTGGGCAGGAGGGCACTGGGGGAAGGGGGGTGGGCACTGGGGGGAGGGAGGGTGGGCACGGGGGGAAGGAGGGGGGGGGGCAGGGTGGAAACTGGGGGGAGGGAGGGTGGCAGGATGGCATGGGGGGAAAGGGGAGGGTGGGCAGGATGGACACGGGGGGAAAGGGGGGGTGGGCGGGGTGGACACGGGGGGGAGGGTGGTGGGCAGGAGGGGAAAGGGGGGAGGGGGGTGGGCGGAGGGGACAGGGGGAAGGGGGTGGGCCCGGGGGGGGGAGGGGGGGGTGGGAAGGAGGGAATTGGGGGGAAGGGTTGGGGGCAGGATGGACAGGGGGGAAAAGGGGGGGTGGGCAAGGGTGGACATGGGGGGGGGGATGGTGGGCGGATGGAATGGGGGGGGGGAGGGTGGGGCGGGAAATGGACACGGGGGAAAAAGGGGGGGGGGCCCATTTGGGGGGGAGGGAGGGTGGAAGGGAGGGGAACTTGGGGGGGGGGATGGTGGGCAGGAGGACCGGGGGGGAGGGAGGGTGGGCAGGTTGGACAGGGGGGGGAGGGAGGGGGGGGGCGGAGGGGCCCTTGGGGGGGGGAGGGTGGGAAAGGATGGGCACTGTGGGGGGGGAGGGGGGGGCACTGGGGGGAGGGGGGTGGGCCCCGGGGGGAAAGGAGGGGGGGGGGGGTGGACAGGGGGGGAGGGGGGTGGGCAGGGGGGGCCTTGGGGGGAGGAGGGTGGACACTGGGGGGGAGGGGGGGTGGGGAAAGGGTGGACACTGGGGGGGGGCAGGGTGGACACAGGGGGGGGGAGAGGGTTGGGAGGGGGGGGCACGGGGGGGAGGGAGGGTGGGCACTGGGGGGGGGGGAGGGTGGGCACTGGGGGGAGGGAGGGTGGGCAGGATGGACATTTGGGGGGATGGGGGGGTTTGGGCCGGGGGGACACTGGGGGGAGGGGGGGGGGGCAGGGGGGGACTGGGGGGGGGGGAGGGTGGGCACTGTGGGGGAGGGAGGGTGGGCGGGGGTGGGCACTGTGGGAAGGGAGGGTGGGAAACTGGGGGGGGGGGAGGGGGGGCCACTGGGGGGAGGGAGGGTGGGCAGGGGGCAGGGGGGGAGGGGGGTGGGCAGGGGGGGCCCTTTGGGGGAAAGGGGGGAGGGGGGGGGAAGGGGGGGAGGGAGGGTGGGCACTGGGGGGGGGGGAGGGTGGGCGGGGTGGGAAAATTAGGGGGAGGGTGGGGGGGCATGGTGGACACGGGGGGGAGGCAGGGTGGACACGGGGGGGAGGGAGGGGGGGGCCAGGGTGGACACTGGGGGGAGGCCCAGGGGGGGACACAGGGGGGGGGGAGGTGGGCAGGGTGGACACTGGGGGGAGGGGGGGGGAAGGTGGGGGTTCACGGCTTTTCCCGGGGCAACCCAACTTAGTTCTAAAGGGGGGCAGGGGAGTTTACGGGCTTCCCCAGCTGCAGGGCCCAAAACCCGGTTGCAGGGTAAAGTAAAGGGGTGTTTCTGCGGGCTGTCCCCCCCAGCAAAGCAAACCCCGTGCTGTACTAACCTACTGAATGTTTTCTGTGTACAGCCGGTCTGGGGAAAATTGTGTTGGGTTTTTTGATGAGCGGCCATTACAAATGGGGCTGTTAGTTTGTTATCAGTGGTTGTCATAAAAAAATGTAATATATCTGTGTCTTGGATGAGTGAATAGGCAAATTTCCGACAATTCTTTTAATCCCAAACTCGTTAGGTTTTTTTTTCCTTTTGATAAGGTAATAGGGCCCATGAAAGTTGAAAACAAGGGTCGGCGATATTTAAAAAATTTGAAAAAACCAAAAAACCCCAACAATTGGCAAGAATGACGTCATCACTTTTTGGGAATTTAAATTTTTCCCCTAGTTAATAGTCCCAAAATTTTTGATACATGCCTCTGCTTGGGCTACAAAAACAAAAATGTTGGGTCAGAAATGTTGGGAAGGGTTTTTTGGTTTGGCCCTATAACTGTGTTTGAAAGGGCAGAAAAATAAAGTGTGGGGTGGGCACTGGGGGGGGGGAGGGTTTGGGGGGTTGGGGGCAATTTGGGGGGGGGAGGTGGGCTTTTGGGGGGGGGGGGAGGGTGGGGGAATGGGGGGGGGAGGGTGGGCGGGTGGACACTGGGGGGGGGAGGGTGGTTTAGGCTGGACAATGGGGGGAGGGGGGTGGACGGGGGGGACACTGGGGGGGGGGGAGGGTGGGCCCGGGGTGGGGATGGGGGGGGAGGGGGGGGTGGGGGAGGGTTGGGGCACTGGGGGGGGGAGGGTGGGCATGGGGGGAGGGAGGGTGGGCCCCTGGGGGGAGGGAGGGTGGGGAGGATGGGGCACTGGGGGGATGGGGGTGGGGGAAAGGGGGGACAGGGGGGAGGGAGGGTGGGGCCCGGGTGGGCATGTGGGAAGGGGGGGTTTGGGCAATGGGGGGGGGGGAGGGTTGGGGGGATGTGGGGGAAGGGAGGGTTTGGGAAAAGGGGGGGGGCCCGGGTTTTGGGGGAAGGGGGGGGACACTGGGAGGAGGGAGGGTGGGGCAGGTAGGGCACTGTGGGGGGGAGGGTTGGGGAGGGTGGACCCCTGGGGGGGAAAGGGGGAGGGTGGGCAGGGTGGGGGACTGTGGGTAGGGAGGGGGGCGGGTGGGGGATATGGGAAGGGGGGGGGGGCCCCTGTTTGGGGGGGAGGGTTTGGGGAGGGGGTGGGCAAATGGGGGGGGGGAGGGGGGGCAGGGTGGGCACTTTGGGAAGGGGGGGTTTGGGAAAGGGGGGGCACTTGGGGGGGGGGAGGTTGGGCAGGGTGGGGGACTGTGGGAAAGGGGGGGTGGGCATGGGGGGGGGGGGGGTGGGCAGGGGGGTAGGGAGGGTGGGCACTGGGGGGGGGGAGGGGGGGGGCAGGGTTTGGGGACTGTGGGGAAAAAGGGAAAGGGTGGGCAAAATGGGGGGGAGGGAGGGTGGAAAAGGGTGGGCATGGGGGGGGAGGGAGGGTGGGCCCGGGTGGGAAATGGGGGAGGGAGGTTTTAGCAGGGGTGAGAGGGTGGGGGAAAGGGGGGGCACTGGGGGGGGGGGGTGGGAAAGGGGGGGGCCCGGGGGGAGGGAGGGTCGGACTGGGGGGGGGAGGGTTGGGGGAGGGTGGACACTGGGGGGGGGAGGGTGGGCACCGGGGGGGGGCACTGTGGGGGGAAAGGGGGGGTGGGCCCCTGGGGGGAGGGAGGGTGGGCCAAAAGGGGGGGGGGGGGGGGTGGGAGGGGTGGACATTGGGGGACACTGTGAAAAAGGGGGGGTGGGCATGGGGAAAGGGAGGGGGGGGCCCCCGGGGGGGGGGGAGGGTGGGAAATATGGGAGGAAGGGGGGGGGGGTGGGCAGGGTGGGCACTGTGGGGGGAGGGGGGGGCATGGGGGGAGGGGGGGGGTTTGGGGAGGGTGGGGCCCCTGTGGGGGGGACGGTGGGCACTGGGGGGGGGGGGGGTGGGCACTGTAGGAAGGGAGGGGGAAATGGGGGGGGGAGGGTGGGGAGGGTGGGCATGTGGGAAGGGGGGTGGGCATGGGGGGGGGGGGGGGGGTGGGGACCCGTTGGAAGGGAGGGTGGGGTTTGGGGGGGGGGGGGGGGGGAAGGGGGGGGCATGTGGGGGAAGGGGGGGTGGGGGATGTGGGAAAAGGGGGGGGTGGGCACTGGGGGAGGGAGGGTGGGCACTTTTGGGAAGGGGGGTGGGCACTGGGGGGAGGGAGGGGGGGGCAGGATGGCACTGGGGGGGGGGGGGGGGTGGGCGGGTGGGCATGTGGGAAAAGGGAAGGGGGGCACTTTGGGGGGGGGAGGGTGGGCACTGAGGGGAGGGTGGGGGGGGGCACTGAGGGGAGGGGGGGTGGGCACTGGGGGGGGGGGAGGGTGGGCAGGGGGGCACTGGGGGAGGGGGGGGGGCAGGGTGGGGGAATGGGGGGGGAGGGTGGAGGGTGGGCAAATGTGGGAAGGGAGGGTGGGGGGCCCCCGGGGGGGCACTGAGGGAAGGGGGGGTGGGCACTGGGGGGGGGGGGAGGGAGGGTGGGCCGGGTTTGGGGGAAATTGGGCACTGGGGGGAGGGAGGGTGGGGGAGGGGTGGGCACGGAGGAGGTTTTGGGTGGGGGAGGGTGGGCACTTGGGGGGTTGAGGGTTTGGGGGGGTGGGCCCGGGTGGGCACTGGGGGAGGGTGGGTGGGCAGGGTGGGGCCCGTGGGGAAGGGGAGTGTGGAAAACGGGGGGGGGCCCGGGTGGGACTGCGGGGAGGGAGGGTGGGGAGGGGGGGGCACTGGGGGAGGGGGGGTAGGGCACTGGGGGGGGGAAAGGGGGGGCCCGGATGGGCCTGGGGGAGAGAGGGGGGGGCCCTGGGGGGGGGGAGGGTGGGGGAGGATGGGACTGGGGGGAGGGATGGTGGGCGGGGTTTAACACTGGGGGGAGGGAGAGTGGGCAGGGAAAGGGGGGGCAGGGGTTTGGGGACTGTGGGGTTTGGGGGGTGGGCACTGTGGGGAGGGGGGGTTGGCCCGGTGAAACAGGGCCCCCTTTGGCCAGAAGACGTCAGCAAAGGGTTTTTACAGGGGGGGTGGACAAACCCGAGAACGTTTCCCAAAAAGGGGAGGCGAAAATCCCGCCCTTTTTGCCGTATCAGCAGTTTCGACAGGGTTTTCCCCAAAAAGTTTTGTGTGTTGTGTGTGGGGTGGTGTGTGTTTGTGTTGGGGGTGTGTGTGTGGTGTGTGTGTGTTTTGTGCGGGCGCGCGCCTTTGATGCACGTCATCGCAGTAGAAGGTTTAGTCCTGCCCGGATCGCAAGTCAAAAAAAACAGTTTCGGAGGTTTAAGGGACTGCCCTTTTATGCACGTCATTTAGCAGTACGACATGTGGTCGCCCGCAACAAAACGTCACTTCCCTTTTTTTTTCCTCCCCCTGGCGCTTCCGAACAGACTTTCACCCCAAGCGGCCACCCACAACACATACAACACACAAAAAAAAACATTCCTTTTTTGTTTATGCATTTTTTTGTACAACACAGGCCCAAAAATTTCATTACAGATACCCCTTTTAAGCTTTTCATACAGCGTCCATGTCATCCCCTTTTTTTCCCAACAACCCCATCCCTTTTCCCCTTTGCCCTTTTCCCCCCCCCCCCCCCCACTTTCCCTTTCCCCCCCATGAAAAAACAGGCGGAAACTTTTTGGACAAGGTATCACAGGCTGTTTATTGGGTGTTTTTTTGTTTTCCCAAACGTAAAAAACAAACAAGCATTTTTGAAACCTACAAAAACCCCTCCCGACAGTGTCTCAAACCGGGTTTTTTTTTTACAACGGTTTTAAAATTTTAAAGTGAGGGGAAATAAGAAAAAAAACTTTGAACACTGGGATTTAAATTTGAAACAAGGGAAATTTTAAAAGAAAAAAAAATGAGAGAGAGGAGTGAAGAGAGGAGAGAGGGAAGGAGGAGAGAGAGAGGAAGAGAGAGAGAAGAGAGAAGAGAGAGACAGCAGACAGACAGACGGGAAAACGACAGAGTTTATAAACTCGTAACTTTTTAAAATGCAAGATCCAACTTTCAAGTTTAATTTTATAAAACCTGAAGGAAAAAGAGGTAAAAGATGACTATTTAAATTTAAACCCTTATAGGGTCTTAGACTATCGCTGCGATTTCACGAATTTTTAAAAAATACAAACCCAAAAAAAAAAAAATAAAAACCCAAAAAACGTTTTGAAATGTGTTCTGCACTTTCTCAACGGGGAATGCCACAATTTAAATTTGGGGGACTATCATGTTTCAATGAAAAAGATGATGTGAAAAATTGTGGTTTAGTGGGGAAAAAAATATCTCCCCGACCCCAAACAAACAAAACAAAACCCAAAGGGGCTTAAAAAAGGTTCGGAGACAACACCCCCATTTTCAAAAATTGTTTTTTAGATGGGTTTTAAAAAAAGGGTTTTCGAACATTGTTTTCGGGAATTTCGTGACCACCACTATGAAAATTTTTTTTTTACCCCCCCGACGACATGGTTTTGGACGATGACCCCAGAACAAGAACCCCCGAAACGAAAACAAACGTGTGGGTTAAAGTCTGCATAGTTTAAATTTGTTTTTGAAAAGATGAAATTTTCCCACCCGCAATGTTTGGGAAACGTTTTAAAAAGGCCGGAAAAAACCCCCGGGGGAGATTTACCCCGCTTGGAAAAAAAAAAAAAATAAATAAAGAAAAAAAAGCAATAGTCATTAAATTTATGTATTTTCATCTTTTTAAATGGTCGTAAACTAGAAAATGCGTGGGTCGGGTTTTTTTGGGGCTTAGCAGATGGGGGGGTGTGGGTATTTGGACTCAGAAAAGGGGGGGTTTTAGGGGGTTAGGGGCTCAGGCCCGGGACGGGGTTTTAGGGTATATGGGGCTTGCAGGTTCCCGGGGGTAGGGTTTGGGGCTCAGCAGGGACGGGTGTTGGGTATTTGGACTTAGCAGTACGGGTGTTTTGGGTATATGGATAAAACAGGTAGGGGGGTAGGGTATTTGGACTTAGCAGGTAAGGGTGTCGGGTGTATGGACTAGTTCGCAGTCGTGACACTCTTTGATGAAACTGAAACTGATACCGACATGGGGAATTGTACTGTAGGTTCTAGTTACACTCGACAAAGACGAAAAGAGTGGGGGGGGGGGGGGGTGAGGTGACGAGAGAATTCAGTTGCCCAGCAAGGGAAGTGATGGGGAGGTGGGGGGGAACACAGAGAGAGCATGAGAGAGAATAGGGTGATGGAAGGGGGGGGGGGGTTGGTCAATGTAGAGATAGAGAACCCAGACAGAACCACTGCTATTTTTTTGCGAAAATGAACTTAAACAAATTGAGAAAGGAGATGGGTTTGAGCATTAATTTAAAATTGATGAAAACGACTACAGAAGTTTTTCTTTCTCCCAAAGGGAAGTGATAAACATGCGTTTTACCCGACTAACGGTGTGGGCAGCATTGTCTACAGTTTAACTGTATGGGAGCTTTCTTTACATTTTTTGTCACATTTCATTCAAAACCCTTTCCTAAAGCAGCATCAATATTACAATTCTTTCTTTTTTCAACTCTTCAAAACAGTGTGAGACTACAAATCCATCCACTACGATTACTCACCCTGAAATGATAAACATGAACTCTTTTAAAATAGAACAGATAAACATTACTTTTAACTCAAAGTGTTCACGTCCCTTTCATTATGAATGACTTCAAACAAAAAAAACAAACGAACAATCAGTTAACTGTCAGCAGAAAGCATGTATTTACTCCATCGCGGGCGTAACATTTGTGGTAGCCGAAGTTCCAACATGAGAACGCCCCTGGCCATTCACATACTTTTCAAACACGAGCATTCCAGACAAACATCATCTATGTGTAAGTTTGAAAAAAAAAAAATCAAATTTACGCATATAAAATAAAATCGTAAAACCCTCACCCTAGAATTCTTGTCACAACACGCCATTATTAGTTTGCGGAATCATTGTATACAAAGGTTTTGCGGACTCTCTCTCTCTCTCTCTCTCTCTCTCTCTCTCTCTCTCTCTCTCTCTCTCTCTCTCTCTCACACACACACACACCACACACCCCACACACCACCACACACACACCCACACAGCACACGGACGGAAATTTCAGGACAGACAGAGAAGTTCATAAAACTGGTGCATTTTCTATTGCTTTATGTTTTCAACAGTAGGACATTCAAATACATTACAAAATCAAGATAATGTTGTCTCGATTCCGACTATATTTGTACTCTATCCAGATCAAAATCGAAAACTCCATTTGTTATCAATAAATATCAACAATGACATCAGCAGCACAATCGATATATCAAAACCACACCCAAACAAATAATGCATCAGCAGCCACATTTGACCAGCTGGAAGGAAGAATGTCAGTGAATGAGATAATGAAAAGAAATTGGAAGGGGGGAGGGGAGGGGAGGGACTTATATCACATTGTTGTCCGTACATTTGGTGTCCCGTTTCCTCCACAACACTGGCTAGATGTTTAGGCGTCAAAGATTCACAGGAAGTTTCTTTTTTTCGTCTTTTTTTTTTTAATTTCTGCATTGATATGTCTTTGACGCGAGCAATTGAGTATTTTTCCATACATATAACCAGATTCAAATACAACATTTGTTTTCTAATGCTCTTGTGAATGTTCAGATACATTTTAAATACTACGTAAATATGGACCAAAGAGGGTATTTCATGTTTAATCTGCATGATATTTTACATCAATTAAACTGATTTTATGTACTTTAAAAAAAAAGTCGTTTAACAAATTGTGTAAAAAAAATTGACGGACACTCGTAGAGGGTCCATTGATGGCGGATCACTGACCATTTCAGGTCTCCTCCTGCACACATTACCACTGCTTCCTTCGCCTGTCCTCATTAACATTACCCACTGCTTCCTTCCCCTGTCACAACATTACCCACTGCTTCCTTCCCCTGTCATAACATTACCCACTGCTTCCTTCCCTGTCTAACATTACACACTGCTTCCTTCCCCTGTCAAAACATTACCCACTGCTTCCTTCCCTGTCATAACATTACCACTGCTTCCCTTTCCCCCGTCTCATAACATTACCACTGCTTCCCTTCCCCGTTAACATTAACCACGCTTCCCCCCCTGTCAAACATTACCCCCTGTTCCTTCCCCTGTCTAACTTCCCCCTGCTTCTTCCCCCGTCTCATAAAATCCCCCTGCTTCTTCCCTTCAAACATTACCCCCTGCTTCCTTCCCCCGTCATAAAAATTCCCCGTTTCCCTTCCCTGTTAAATTACCATGCTTCCTTTTCCCCGTCATAAATTTCCCCTTTTCCCTCCCTTTAAAAATTACCCCCTGCTTTCCCTTTCCCCCGCTTCCTTCCCCCGTTAACTTACATGCTTCCCTTCCCCCGTATAACTTACCCATGCTTCCTTCCCCTGTCATCATTCCACTGCTTCCTTTCCCCGTTAACATTTCCCCCTGTTTCCCTTCCCCCGTACAAAATTACCCCCCGCTTCCTTCCCCTGTTTATAACTTACCCATGCTTCCTTCCCCCGTCAAAATTACCCCTGCTTCCTTCCCCGTCTATCATTACCACGCTTCCCTTCCTGTCTTAACATTACCAAGCTTCCTTCCCTGTCACAACATTACCACTGTTCCTTCCCTGTCCTCTAACATTACCCCCTGCTCCTTCCCCCGTCATTAATTACCCACTGCCTTCCCCCTGTCATAAATTACCCCCTGCTTCCTTCCCCCGTCTTAAAATTACCATGCTTCCCTTTCCCTGTTTAAACATTTCCATGCTTCCTTCCCCCGCTCATAAAATTTCCCCTGCTTCCTTCCCTGTCATAACATTACCCCTGCTTCCCCTTTCCCCCCCTCATAACATTACCACTGCTTCCTTCCCCTGTCATAAATTCCATGTTCCTTTCCCCCGTATAACTTACCATGCTTCCTTCCCCTTCATAACATTACCCCTGTTCCTTCCCCCGTCATAAAATTACCCACCCCGCTTCCTTTTTCCCGTTTATAACATTACCAGGTTCCTTCCCCTGTTTTAAAATTACCCACTGTTCCTTCCCCTTCCTTTAACATTACCATGCTTCCCCCTGTCCTCATAACATTACCCACGCTTCCTTCCCCCGTCTAAAATTACCCCTGCTTCCTTCCCCCCTTTTCCCCTAAAAATTACCACTGTCCTTTCCCCTGTCATTTTCATTCCCCTGCTTCCCTTTCCCCCGTCAAACTTACCCCTGTTCCCCCCTGTCCCATAAATTACCCCCTGCTTCCTTCCCCGTTTTATAAATTTTTCCCTTTCTTCCTTCCCCTTCTAAATTTCCAGCTTCCTTCCCTGTTTATAACATTACCCCGTTCTTCCCCTGTCTATAACATTTCCCCTCTTCCTTTTCCCCCGTCCCCATAACATTACCCCTGTTCCTCCCCTGTAAAAAAATTACCCATGTTCCTTCCCTTCAAAAATTACCCCAATGCTTCCTTCCCCCGTCACAAAATTACCCCCGGTTCCTTCCCCTGTCAAAAATTCCCAAAGTTCCTTCCCCTGTCCCCAACATTACCCTGTTCCTTCCCCCGTCAAACTTACCCCCCTGCTTCCCTTCCCCCCAAAAACCACTGCTTCTTCCCTGTCATACATTACCCCCTGCTTCCCTTCCCTGTCCCCAAACATTACCACTGCTTCCCTTCCCTTTTCATCTTTTTATTTTCTTCCCTGGTTAAAACAAATCCCCCTCTTCCTTTCCCCCATAATTACAAAATGTTCTTCCTTTTTTCATCCATGTTTTCCGTTTTAAAATTTCAGTTTTGCAAAAAAATTTCTGAAAATTTGGGTCCCTGTCCCAAAATCACAGGTCCCCCCGATTCCTGCTCCTCCTGTCTCAAAACAAAACCCACGGCGCCTCTGGATCTTTTTAATGGGGGGGCCTTTGTCTTAAAATCACGTTTTCGTTAATATGCCTTCTCTGATATACATTTCCCTGTTTTCCCTTTTCTTAATATGCCTTGTCTCAAAAAACACGGTTTCGTTATACCGTTTTTTGTATACTTTCACTGTTCCTTGTCTTATTCCGTTCTCTTAATATCCCAATGTCTCCTGAAAATTCACGGTTCTCTGAATATTCACGGTTTCGTCTCGGGGGCACGGTTTCGTCTAATTTTAACGGTTTTCTGATATCCGGTTTCGTCCCAAAATCCCCGGTTTTTCTGTGATTCACGTTTCGTTAAATTATGCCTTTGTCTCTAAAACCCCCGGTTTCGTCTAAAAAACCCCGGTTTCCTGTTACAAAATTGTCTTCTGTATACTTTCCCTTTAAATTTTCCGGTTTCGTCATTAGGGGCCTTTGTCTTAATATGCCCTTTCGCGGGGATCATCACGGGGGGTTTTCCCGAAATATGCCCCCTTGTCTTTAAAATTCCCGGTTTTGTTCATCTTTAAATGCCCCTTTGGGACTGCTTCTGAAATTTTTTATCGCTTGAACACTCGATGAAAACAAGTGCACATAACTCGGTATTCGTCCCATAATTGATCAAGAACTGTGGTCTAGTACGCGTTTGTCATGTTGAGGGTAACACGATTTTCAAAATTGTCAGTTTTGCGAATGAAACATTCTCTGAGAAATGTGTCCGGATGATCAAAACTCACAGGTGCCATCCGATTGTCTGCTCCTACACCGGAGTAACGTGCAGAAGACAGAAGCCACGCCAGCAGGCAGCAAGGCTGGGCTGGCATCGTTTGAATGAGGTGCACGGTTGTCGTCTGAATGAGGTGCACGATTGTCGTCTGAATGAGGTGCACGGTTGTCGTCTGAATGAGGTGCACGATTGTCGTCTGATGAGGTGCACGGTTGTCGTCTGAATGAGGTGCACGGTTGTCGTCTGAATGAGGTGCACGGTTGTCGTCTGAATGAGGTGCCGATTGTCATCTGAATGAGGTGCACGGTTGTCGTCTGAATGAGGTGCACGGTTGTCGTCTGAATGAGGTGCACGGTTGTCGTCTGAATGAGGTGCACGGTTGTCGTCTGAATGAGGTGCACGGTTGTCGTCTGGAAGAGGTGCACGGGGGTTGTTGTCTGAATGAGGTGCACGGTTGTCGTCTGAATGAGGTGCACGGTTGTCGTCTGAATGAGGTGCACGGTTGTCGTCTGAATGAGGTGCACGATTGTCGTCTGAATGAGGTGCACGGTTGTCGTCTGAATGAGGTGCACGGTTGTCGTCTGAATGAGGTGCACGATTGTCGTCTGAATGAGGTGCACGGTTGTCGTCTGAATGAGGTGCACGGTTGTCGTCTGAATGAGGTGCACGGTTGTCGTCGGGATGAGGTGCACGGTTGTCGTCTGAATGAGGTGCACGGTTGTCGTCTGAATGAGGTGCACGGTTGTCGTCTGGATAGAGGGAGCAGTTGGACTCCGGGCGAAGGGTGAAACGTGCCCGTGTTTCAGTCATCGGTCCTGAGAACGACCGAAAGCAATGCACATGTTCCAACAGAGACGTGGTCTCGGCAGATATGGCGTCAGGCGCTCATGACCATCACATAGACAGGGGTCGATACACGGACACTCCGAGAGAAGACAGGAAATGCACAGCATGGGGTGTGGTCCAAAATGAAACTCATTTTCTGGACAGCTGCCCTACACACACACCGCGACGACCAAAGCTAACAGAACAGCTATTAAAAAAAAAATATGCCAAACCCAAACTTGCAAAACCTACACCCAAGTGAAATGGCTGGCAGTGACGACTTACAAATTAATATTGCAAAATATGTTTTATAATTGCATGGATATGAGAAGACAATAATGGCTCCCTATACGGGCCCCGATGAAGCATGGTCAGTCCATTAATAATGATTTCTCATATACCAGGCTGCGTCTATGGACCCCTTTAAAGGGTTCTCGTGACAGTTAAAGTCTGAGTCTGAGTCTGTACTGGTCGCC
>JAFLJL010016289.1:2500-7500 GCA_018398815.1 Conus ventricosus
TTGGAATGAAAAGGGGTGTGCGGGGGGAAAGCAGAAAAAATAAACCAAGATGGAAATAAGAGACATGAAAAGATATTAAATTATCTCAAGAAGTTTTTGATTAAAAGGTTTTATTTTGGTTATTTACACACACACACACATATATATTATTTATATTATATATATACATATATATATATATATATATATATATATATATATATAATGCGGGGACAATTAAGTAGTGGATAATGACTTGGCAACGATTTAAATTTTGAAAAAAAATAAATAAAAAATAAATGGGTAATATATTATAAATATGAGAACCCTTCACTAGCTCCCTGAGGGAACCATCGTAATCCCTCTCGAAGGCACATTTTTTGTATTGCGGCTCCGAGGCCTTTGTCCGCGGTTTCGGACACATCAGGGAGACACGGCTGGTTGTTCTGTGCTCTTGGTGTCAAATAGAGACAAACCACAGTCCATAATTTGTGGTGTTTCACACCAAGGGTTTAAAAAAGAATCCAACAGCACCCCAAAGCAGCCAGTGAAGGGTAGTATGGAAAAACCAACGAAAGTGCGGAGAAGAAAAAAGTTGTGGAAAACTAAAAGCATTATTCAAAACAGTATAAAATATAGGGGAAAAATCTTTGAGCTATGCTTGAGGATCATTTCAAGGATGCAAGGGGAGATCAAAAGATATGGAACAGTGTGAGTGGTCAGCTCTGCTGTTAAATAACCCAAGCATTGTGAGTGGTAAGAATTGTACAGACAAACCTTTACTTGGATTTCCTAAGAGATGAAAATCTCCCACCAATTGACCAAACAATAAAATGCTGAACAATTAAGTAGTGGGGGGAAAAAAAGTGCAGGCAAAACAATTCTTCAGTCGTTATAGTAATGACTTGGCAAAGACTTTAAACTTTTTGCAAAAAAAATAAATGAGAAATAAATGGGTAATATATTATAAATATGAGAAACCCTTCACTAGCTGCCAGGGGGAAAACCATCGTAATCCCTCTCGAAGGCAATCTATTTGTATTGCCTGCTCGAGGCCTTTGTCCGTGGATCAGACTGATCAGGGGGGACACAGCTGGTTGTGTCTTGTCTTGGTGTAAAAATAGAGACACACCACAGTCCATAATTCTGTGGTGTTCTCACACCAAGGGTTCAAAAAAGAATCCAACAGCACCCTCAAAGCACCCAGCGAAGGGTAGTAATGGAACAAAAAAAAGTGCGGAGAAGAAAAACGTTGCTGAAAAAACCAAAAGCATTATTCAAACAGTATAAAATATAGGGGATAATCTTTGAGCCTATGCTCAATGTGTGTGTGTTTTTGTGTGTGTGTGGTGGTGTGTGTTTTTGTGTGTTGGTGTGCGTGTGCGTGTGTGTGTGTGTTTTGTGTGTGTGTGTGTGTGTGTGTGTGTTTTATCATCTCGGGCAATGAAATAGTGTGGTCAAACACCTCATCAGTTTTCGTGTGTTTATCTTTTCCCAACCGAACCACCCCCATTTTAAAACTCATTCTGTACAATGTTCACATCTTTCTTTCCATTTATTTTTCCAATTCCCTCAGGAATTTTGAAAAATGACATTGCGGTGTCGTTATTAATACTGTGCCGTGGAATTGTATCCCCAGCGATGCATTTCACGTGAAATATTGTTGCAGCGACAATATTTGCTGGAAAAAATTGGTCGCGCGACAACCTTTCACGAAAAATGTCCCATAGAATATTGTAGCTGTGCATAAAATATGTCGCTCGAAATTTTGCGACAGCTTTTTGCGACGGGGACACTGTGAATATTGTAGTCAGTGATACTGTCGCTTGCGACACATTTTCACGTAAAATTCTTACTGCTAGGGTTAACTTTTCTGTAAATATGGTCGCAGCGTTAATATTTCCAGCGGACGATTTTTTCTGCAAAGTGTAAAAAACGTTGCCGCGGTTGAGCGTCAAAATATCACAGAAAAAATGCAGCCTACATAATAAAAAAAAAAATTGTCGCAAGTGATTTTTTTTTATCATAAATGTTTTCGACGAAAGTCAAAATTTCCATTCGCGCGCGTGTGTGTGTGTGTGTGTGTGTGTGTGTGTGTGTGTGTGTGTGTGTGTTGTGTGTGTGGGGTGAAGTGTGTGTGTGTGTGTGTGTGTGTGTGTGTGTGTGTGTGTGTGTGTGTGTGTGTGTGTGCTGTGAAATGTGATGTTTTTATCATTCGTGGGCCCTTTAGGAATTCAGACACGAAAGTAGGGGAAGATTGGGTAGTTAGAACCTAAGAAATGCACCCCTACCCTTCAAATTTCACTTCATAAAGGGTTTAAATTATTTGTAAAGCTTCCCATAAGAGTTTTAAAATAGTACAGCCATAAATGGCTATCTTTATTTCAAAATATAAGAAAAAATAAAATTCTTAAAGAAAAGGAAGCCCACTTTAGACATCATTTCGGGTTAAATGGACCAGGGTGTGGTAATATTGGGCCACGGCTATTTTAACCGACCGCATTAGCCATAAACCCAAACCAATTGTTTGTCTGTTGGGCCCAAAAAGATGTGTGAGCTTGTTCGATAATCCATTTAAAGATACCTAGGGTCTCGACACATTCATAAACTAAACTTAAAAGTAAATGATTATCCTTAATTGTCAGAACAGAAACACAAACATAATAGAGTCTAAAATCTAATACAAGCCCAAATCGCAGAACAGATACTTTCAGTTGTCTTGCTTTAATTGCAGTGCTTCTAGGGCATTTAAAAATATGA
Organism: Conus ventricosus; assembly: GCA_018398815.1. Lineage (NCBI taxonomy): Eukaryota > Metazoa > Mollusca > Gastropoda > Neogastropoda > Conidae > Conus > Conus ventricosus. The sequence goes on from JAFLJL010016289.1 coordinate 5,240, forward strand.
ATTTACAAACGAGTAAAAAGTAACCCATTTTAGTCACAAGTAACCAAAAGTTATCACCCGCCAAAAGGCAGAACTTCAGGCTTCATTTGGCTTTGCTTTACTGCAGTTCTTTTAAGGCATTCAAAGCTCCAAGGAAGCCGTGATTTAAAATCAATTAACATAGTTTTTTGGTTGAAAGGATAATCCATTTCTTTTCTAAAGCTTTTATCTAGGTTTAATCAAACAAAACGCAAAAAAATGCAGAACGTGACGTTCAAAATAGGTTTTCTTTCATTACGCTCGTTTTAAGGCACATAAGGCCTAATATAATCATGTTAAAAATATGAAACATAACCCCATTTATATAAAGTATCTTTTGTTTTGGATGGCTTCTTTGAAAAAAGACAAACAAATTTAATGTTCGAAAACAAAATAAAACATTCAAAGCACCGTCAATATTTGGATATGTTTCTTCTAAATATGTGGATGCTCTTTACGTGCATGCAGGATGCATGCGCACGGCGGCGCGCACACACACACACCACACACACCACCCCACACACACACAACACACACACACACACAAACACCACACACTCAACACACACACACACAAAATACACACACATCAGGCTTATCAATATTACTGATCACTGAGAAAACAAAACCCGCTATCAACTTCTAATGAAGTGGGTACAAACTGATACAGTAGGCCAAATTGAGCTACGGCCCAACTTAGCCCATCAGGGGGAGTTCATCTTATCCATTTTAACCCATGGTCATTAAATCCTCTACCATGACGCACATCAAAATATTACTCTGATGTTTGTTTCAAGGGCGTTTATAATAATTCGTTGAAAACAGAAGCAAACAATTCCTATTATTTTAGCCATGTCTTTGTTTAACAGAACCATAGAGGTAAAAAATTAGTACAAAATGTTTCTATGCTTATGTTGGTATCCTTTCACGCGACCGCCCCTTGTTTTCTGCAGAGGAAATTAGTGTGACAATGTAGCACACAAAAGATCTGAATTATCTCGTCATAGTTTTCTCAAATTAGCACCCGCCCCAAATTTTTCTACTGGCCCGCATTAACCAATTTTACAGGGTAACAAACGAAGTAACTACCCTTTTAAGTAGGTCCCACATTTCTGGACAAGACACATTACTTCTGACTGAAGACCAAAAATCTTTCATTGGAGAATTGTTTTTTTGCAGCTAGTTGGTTGTACTTGTTGTTTTTTTTAAAGGGGTCTATTTTTGCTTACTTATAAAAGAGTGAGTAGAGCTCTCTGCATTGATCATTTTAACTTATCTTTCATAGAAAGGAAAACTGTGTAGGGGCCCCCTTTTAAATGAGTCACAATTGCCTTGTGAATTATCATCTCATTATCATCATCATCACTTTATATCATCATCAAACATCATCACAAATAACAGATGGTCTGCGATCTGTGATTTTATGATTCAGCCAGCCACACAAACAAAACACACACACACACACACACTACACCACACACCACACACACACAACACATACACGCACGCACGCACGCAGCACGCACGCACACCACCCACCACACACACACACACACACCCCACACAACACAACACACACACACACACCAAAACACACACACACACAACACAACACACACAACACACTGCCGACAAAGCTGGATCTTGAAACTCTGAAGTCTTGCGGTATAAGACAGAACCCAACTTTTCAAAAGATGAAGTTCCTTTTGACCAAGATGAAAGACATGTGTTCGTTTTGTGATGCGCCCAAGTTAAGAAGTTAAAAGGTCACATAGTCCAATTAGGTCGAAGCGGTTAAATAGTTTAAAGACGAAAATTTATCAAATATCATTTGTCATAATTATTTCTCTTTGTTCGTCGTACACTATTTTGGGCCCATTTAAAAATGAGCAGTCCAAAAGCTGCAACTTGTAATAAGTATACTATAATGCCCTGGAACTACTAATATCCTTTTTTTTGGGTTTTTTTTTGTTTTTTTCTTTAAATAAAATTTTAAAAACAGAAATTCGGAGATATTTGAGGTAGAGGAAAGGAGTTTTAAGAGTTGGGTGTAGCATGTCATGAATTAGGGTATCGTTATATAAAAATGCGGATATTATTACGATTTTGTGTCTCTTTGTTTTCTTCCCATGACTATCTATATGTCTTCCCAAAGATTATCCGTACTGACATTCACATAGCCCCGTCACCCTATTATGTAATATTATGGGGGTAAATTTTATGATTTGTTCCCCCGGCTTTCA
>JAFLJL010016289.1:10000-17115 GCA_018398815.1 Conus ventricosus
ATGCTGGCGATAATCTTATTGAAATCTGGTCTTCTTGTAGTGCAACTACAGCATGGGATTTAAGATAGACAATACCAGTATGTTATGTTGTGCATCAGCTATGCCTCTTGGTTCACCACAATGTGATGACAACTACTCAATAAAAGCAAGGCATCGAGTTTCTCTGTTTTCAGTCTGTGACATACGTCATGGTTTCATTATTCGTTGAAAGCAATGCAGAATGGATAGCCCCAAAGGGTGCCAAGACTAGTGTTCAATTCTCACTCCTACTCGCCAGATGTTCGACATAAAGATGAGCCCACAATAAAAATGTCAGAAAAGTTAAAAGCTTCTTGAAATCTGGACACGTGGATAAACCGTTGGAAGCAAAGAAACAGTAGACTACAGCAAAGGATGATGAGGAAGACCAAAAGGACAAAGTTGAAACGTGTGACCGAAAAGGAGACGTTACCAGAACACAATTTCCAAAAGGCAGAGTGCAACTGATATATGAAATAAAAAGAGAAATAGTATTCACGAAAAGAGGGCGATAGTAAAAACAACAACACCAACAACAAACAAAAAAAACAAAACAAACAAACAAACAAACAAACAAAAACCAGAACTGTTAGATTAAAGAATGTACTGGCAAAGAAGAAATTGCCAGCACACACTTTCCATAGAACAGGAGTGAAATTAATTTTTAAGAAAATGGAGACAGTACCTCCACATCAAAAGAAAACTTTAACAATAGCACAGACCGTTGTATGATCCTGCCATTAGAGTAAGAACATTCCAGAACAAGGAAAACACATTAGAACATAGTTTTGAAGAAGCAGAAAGTCACACCTTACCTGCAGTGTTGATATTTCGAAGGTATAATGGCCAAACATTCTCTGTCTTTTGCACTACGCCACCGCCACATCCCTTCGCATCTCTACAGCTTTGCCAAAGTTCCAGTTCACGTCTAGGGTTATGTAATCATAAATATTACTGATCCACAAGCGTAGTGACAGGCAGACTTTCCTCAGTTAAGAGCTAATGACCTCCATATCAAAGTAAGATGAATCTTTTTAACGAGAGAAATTAGTCTCAACACACAAACCAGAGCAGTTCCTTACAGAAAGGTGTCAACGTATATAAATAGCTTTTATATATAGTTAGATGATTACATGAATGCACTAATGAATATTTTGAAACTTTATTTTTCCCACATTTTGCATTCTTCTTATAGCAACCACTGAAACAAAAGTAGGTAAGCAAAGTATTGAAAAAGAAAGCCTTTTGGATCCAGTTTCTGACGCATCGTCACATCTGCGTCATTGTTCACGATGCACAGTTTCACACCACTGTTAAACGATAACAGTGGGACAGTGGGAAAGACTACAACTTTGGATTCTCTCTTGAGGGCACATAAGACCGTATGGCGAAAGTTTGGCTGTGTCTGGAGTGGCACTGTCTTCATCTGTCCGTGGGCAGGGGTGGTTGGGTCTGTGGGGTGTGCTTGGCAGCTGGAGGGTGGTGTTTTTCGCCGGTGGGCTCTGCAGTCATGAAATACGGGCTGGTACACCCATGGGGATACTATTTTAAGGCTGTTATGAGTTGCATCCTGTAGTCTGATTTACCTCTGTTCAGGAGCAGTTATGTCCCTTGATATCTTAACGGAGTGTCCTGCGCGTGCCTGTACCCATCGTCAACACAGCGCAGGCCTCCAAGGGTTGTACAGGACTGCTCTAAAGGCAGGTGAAGTCAGTGTTTCTCTGGGCCCTCCCCAGCACCTTTGGGTGTTTCTTTTTCTTTCATTCTTTTTCTTCATAACTGGTGGCTGAACACCGTCTGGTAGGTAATAAGACAGAAGTAGCTGGTGGTTGATTAAACAGACTTTAATGTATGAATCTCTGAAGGTGAAGGTCCAGCTTCCCGAATGATGCTACCCTCGCCCTCCGCCTCAATTTCACCCACCCCCGGCCACCCGACCGCCCACGCACTTAACCCCTTTTTCCCGCAAACTACACTAGCGACACCAACGGTTCCCGATGGTGGTCGATGGAATGAGAGATTTAAAGATCAGCGATCTGTTGACATAAAGTCACACATTTGTAGCCTTTCACGGACTCCTCTTACCCGATCATCTGTGAAAGAACTCGGAAAAAAGGCTACCAAAAAGCCTTTCGACCTACGATAAGCACCCCCTTCAAGTGAAACCAATATTTGAATAGTAAATGAACTGCCGCACTCCCCAACACGAAAAGATTTCCCTTTGTCCAACAATTTTCCCTATAACTCTAATTCGTACCTTTCTGTAACACCATGTATTACCAAAATGAATATATAGTGCTGCAACCTTACAAATGTTTACACACACACACACACACACACACACCACACACACACACAACACCACACACACGCACGCACGCACGCACGCACGCATGCACGCACGCACGCACGCACGCACGCACACACACACACACTTACACACACACACACTTACACACACACACACTTACACACACACACACACACACACACACACACACACACACACACACACACACACACACACACACACACACTCATCCTCAAGATCTATAAATATGGGAATTCCACAAGGTTCTATAATCTCCCCATTGTTTATTCAATGTAATGCTATATGACTTATATACATGTTTTTCATCATATACCAAGGTAGCTCAATATGCTGATGACATTGCAATATGGATTAATGTATCTTTAAAGAAAAGAACAAATTTACGTCACATAAATTATATCAGAAGCTCTTTCAGCACGAGCGGATAAATTAAATAGTTATATGCATTTGAATGGCTTTCAATTCTCTGTTGAAAAGACACATTTGGTTCTCTTTAACAAATGGATATAACCCAAGTAACCTGCCTATATTCTTTCTGGGAGACGGGAAATTTTTTATAAAACTTGAAGTAAAATTTTTAGGTGTCCTACTTACACCAAAACTAAACTGGAAAAAACATATTGACTCAATTGTTACTAAAGCAGTTAAAAGTTTGAATTTTCTAAAAATTGTCAGTCATTCTCCATGGGGACAGGATCCTAAAGTTTTGTTGCATTTAGCAACCAGTCTTGTACGATCAAGATTGACTTACGGACAGGAAGTATTCTTTTCTGCTTCGCGATCGCATTTAAAGAAACTTCAAAGAATTGACAGTAAAGCTGTAAAGTTGGCCCTGGGTGTACCTGTGCACACTAAGTCCTCTGAAGCTTATAAGATAGCAGGCCTTTTGCCACTTGATGAAGAAAGGAAAATAAGTTCTGTAAAATATGTAGTGAGACGGATTGCGGTGGACGACCTTGAAGAGTTAAATACACGATCCGACATTGATTTTTCGAAAAATGCACAGAAAAATTCAAATTTAGAGACGCTTCGTTCATATGTTTCAGACGTTTTATTCATCAAAGATTGACCCATACGAGGTAGCGCCTCGCGTACTGGTTCCGCCGGTACCCCCCTTGGGAACTAACGGAAGTAACAGTTAACATTTTTCTTCTGATCTAAATAAAGCGATTTCGCCGCATGTGTTAGCAGCATCTGTCAAAATTGACATGGAAGAAAAGTTTACTAACTATTTGAAAGTATACACTGACGGCTCAGTTCTTGATGATGGTAGTGCGGGATCTGGCTTGTAATTCCAGATTTCAAAGCTGAAAAATCATATTATTTAGGTAAGGGTCATTCCATATTACAGCTGAACTAATTGCTGTCCTGATGGCATTACATTATTTAATTTCCTTGCCAGTCTCAATATTTAATATCCTGTTTTGTGTTGATTCACAGTCAGTATTAAAAAGTTTGTATTGTTTTGAAAATACACAAAGAGAGGAATTATTATTTGAATTAAGTACATGTTGCACTGTCTTTACATGAAAGGTACTAATGTTGTATTTTCTTGGGTTCCATCGTACACCTCCTTCGTTTTTAATGATCAAGCAGATAGAGCAGCAAAAAGGAGAGCAAAGAATATATTTGGTAGTATTAAGGTTGATTGTCCTTTATCATACAAGGAAATTAGTCATATAATCGAGAGGATTTCTGGAGTCAATACAGTTCCTCATCAAAACCTCGTCAGCAAACTCTGTCAAACTTTGTGTCGATTAGCCGACCGGTTTCTAGCCTGACTTTTAGACTTTTATGTAATTCCCTACGAACCAAGTATTGCCAACTGTTAAGTGCGTATGTCGTGGGGATCTTCAGTTCAACATGTGATTTTTATTGTGAAACTAACGAAACCCTTTTTGAATGGTGTTATAACCAAGTGCTGACACTGGCATGTTAATGTGTTTGACTTTTTAGATTCGTTGCCAGTTGTTTCTCTTGGTAAATTAAGGAGTAACCTTTTGGGAAGTCCATTAAGGAACATTTTATAATCATAATCGTAAGTTAGATTATTTTAGTTATTTTTTATCTAATTTTCATAGTTACTGTCCTGCAATTCATCTATCCTTTATTTTTGTTCCATGTAAGTAACCACATCGTCCTCTTTTCTTTTATGATAATAGTCTACAATTGTAAACAATATGTTATTTAGACGTCTGCAATCACCTATATGTGTGACGAGACGTAAAACAGAATTCCTTCCTACACACTCACACACACACGCATTTAAGAATCTTCATAGCAAAAAGCCACTGAAAATCCGCTGCTCAATGCCAGTTTTAACTCACTCACCTCAAGCAAATAAGGAATCGCCAGCTATCATTCCCTCATAAAAGAGGAATCGACTAATAAGCGGAACAACAAAAGCAAGAACAACAGCAACAACAACAACAACAGCAACAGCAACAACAACAACAATAACAATAATAATAACGACAGCGACGACAACGACGACGACAACAACAACAGCAACGACGACAGCAACAACTTGATTATCTTACCAGGCTTTTCTATGAACTGGACTCGGCTCTAAACGGAAGATTTTCGATTGGACACCATCAGCAGCCCAGACCTTGTCCCAATGCGGTGTGAAATAACCAGAAGTCCCACATCAGGAACAAAGTTCAGGTCCACAGTGAACCTGCAGCTGGAGCTGCGGCGGGCCGGACTGGCTGGGAGTAGGAATGAGCGGGTATGGGTGTAGTGTCACGGATGTGGCACAGAAGATGGGACCGAAAAAAAGAACAAATAAATAAATAAATAAATAAATAAATAGACAGATAGATAGATAGATAGATAGACAGACAGACAGACAGACAGACAGACAGACAGACAGATAGATAGATAGATAGATAGATAGATAGATAGATTGATTGATTGATTGATTGATGATTGATTGATTGATCTTTAATACCCAAGGATGAAGATTTAGGCCAAAGCCTAGTCTTACAATCTGTCCTTGTCATGCATACATATATTTCAGCACATATCATTCATACAGACAATCAACATAGCAACATGATACTCTAATTCTACAATGATAAGCAAACTGCTCATAAAAGCACTAATGAGATGGGGGATGGTAAAACAAAAGGAAACTTACAAGCAAACAAACAAACAAAAACTACAGAGAGAGAGAGAGGTCAGAGGAGGGTGGGGAAGAGAGAATGGTAGGTAGGGGGAGAGAAAAGGGATGGTAGACAGAGTGGGAGTGGGGATGAGCGATTTTAACGGAGTAGGTTTTATGTTGAGACGATTTATCCAAAGTATGGTTCACAGAAGACTTAGCGAATGGACGCTAATCATTGTAATCGAATAAATTAACTACTGAGACATAAAATGTTTATGCAAATGTTCCTTGAAAGGTTTTAAAGTATTCATGTTCTGTAGATTCGGTGAAGTGAGTTCCAGACATATGGTCCAGATAAAGCTAGGCTTGTTTTGTATAGATCAATGCGTGGGTAGGGAAGAAGGAATTTCGTCGAGCCAGAAAAGCTGTTCGATCTTGTAAAAAGGGCATTGATATAACATGGCATAGTATCTGTCAAGATTGTAAACATAAATGATAGATAGATAAATAGATAGATAGATAGATAGATAGATAGATAGATAGATAGATAGATAGATAGATAGATAGATAGATAGATAGATAGATAGACAGATAGATAGATAGATAGATAGATAGATAGATAAATAAATAAATACGTGAGTATATAAATAGATAAACAAATAAATAAACAGACAAATAGATACAAGAAATGATTGATAAATGAAATAAAGTCCTGGTCAACAGTGAAGCCAATGCTACACACAGACAGTTTTAAAGACATACAGGTTCCCGTCCACCGTCCACGTTCTCGCAGACACCTTGAGCAAACAAGCCCAGAGCCTTTCAAGACTCAAACACAATAACTCTGGTGCTAGTTCCAACTGTCCCACTTCGTTTGGACTTCAGCCGCAGTCGATCTGCTTCGATTCGGCTCTTGCAACAAAGCAGTCAGGTTTTAGCTAACTTGAAGTATAAATATCAGCCCAGAATCGCAGTCTGCGGACCAAACGCCTACCTGAAACAACAGAACTTCTCCATCAGGGGCAGAGAATGAGTGTTATCTGACAGTCGACCTTTTACCAGAAAACTCCACTGCCCAAAAGATCCATTTCTTGATAATGTCTCTTCGAAGGAAGTGACAAGAATATGGAACCTTGACGAACTTGTACCGACTGTTCAAATTTTGTGTAAGAAGTACGTCTTTTTGATGTTTTCCGCAGTACTGTGACGTAGTCTGCATTCACTGATAACAACAACAACAACAACAACAATAACAACAATAACAAAGCTTTAACAATAAACAACAAACAAGTGGGTAACTCTTGCTCCCACAAGAAAACATAACTCCAAAGGAATGCGCCTACGACATCGAATCGCCTAGCAGATAACTATGACAGCACAGAGCACAAAGCACAAACAAGGAAACATCTTCATGGGTGTCGTAAACAGCATTCCTTTGGAGCTCTGAATATACCCCTACATACATCAAATAAACTGGTATATGGAGAAACTGGGAGGTATTCTCTATGCGTTACAACTACTGTAAAACGCATCAAATACTGGTTTAAAACTAGTCAGACTCTCCATGTCGAGAATATGTAGGCAAGCTACGAAATGCTTTTTACAGCACGAAAAGGTCAGTTTAACTGGGTGCAAAGTACAGCAAATTCCCTGGGC
>JAFLJL010016290.1:0-20795 GCA_018398815.1 Conus ventricosus
TACGTGTGGAGTGTGGCAGTGACAGTTAGAGAACAGAGAAATGTGTGTTCTGGCTCCCCGGTCTCAACCAGTTTCGATCCCGGGCGACTCCAGAACACACATTTCTCTGTTCTCTGACAAGTAAGGCTTTAACAATGAATAATCCATCACACATTCTCTTTCATAACCAAAAAATAACGATTATTTACAAACAGACATTACTGTGTAGGGTTATCTGTTTTAATACTAATTTACTAAACTTTTCAGAGAGTAACGTAGGGGGAAAGCAGCGTGGCTGAACACGCCCCATAGAGACGTAGGGGAAAAGCAGCCGTGGCCGAACGCGCCATATACAAACGGGGGTGTGGTGCACTAGGCTATCGATTACATACTACGCGGCGTGTTGATTACAGCGTGGGGCTGTAGGCGTTCTATTCAGCCAAGCCGTTAAGGTCAAGTTGCCCTCAGAGCAACGTGTGTGTTGTGGGTTTAAATGATATTCCATTTAGACGCGGAGGAGAGACCAGTCTCGGAGCTATAGAATAGTGTTTTGCGTTTCACAAAATACGTGCGTATGCGCGCCGACACACACACACACACACACACACACACACACTATTTATTTGTTCTCTGCATGTCTTCCACTGAAAGCCAGTTTTGACAAAGTGTTTCTTTCTGCTGTACAGTCATCTTAATAAATAGTGTCTGCGTTTTAAGTTAGTCGGTCGCTCAGCCTGCTGACAAACTGTGAGGCCAAAAAATAAATACCGCCGCACCTCCTCCCTACCCCTCTTCTCCCCTCCTCTTACCCACTCCTCCCGCCCAGCCTGCCCGATTACAACATTATTGCTCATCCTTCTCGAACCTTCTCTGCCCGTCAACACTCCCACGTGATGGGCCGTTGTCACAGCCGGCCAATCAGCGAGGGGGTTACATTTAAGGTAGGCTTACGTCGTCACATGACTAGGTTAACCACACATTCTTCCACTGACTGCTGGACGAGCACGACGCGTTCACTGTGCTGTGTTGTGGTATTCTAAAATGGAGAATAACTGGTTTACGAAAGAACAGAATCGTGCTATTCAAGATTACAGTTTTACTTTAACTGCATGTTAGAGTTTTTGTCAAAAAAGGAACTAGGTTGAAGCATGTTCTTTACCAGTTAAACCGAAAAGAAGTATTGCTTTTCTAGAAGGTGGTGAAAAGGAAAAAAGTGAACCGTCTGCTTTGGAAATGCAGACTATCTTCAAGGTTTGTTGGTTCAAAAATGAAAACGTTGAAGGCAATATTGTTGACCAAAATATAGTCAAATTCATACGTGTTTGATATCGTGAGATGGTTCCTTTATTTAAAAAATGGCGCTGCTTGTTGAAAGTTGGCCAAAGCAAAACAATCCATCATGCGTTGATGTTGGGCGTTGGCTTGAGACAGCCCAAGTCATGTTTAAAAACACAAAAAATGCATCAAACATGGCGTTCATTTCTTAAGACGCAGGTAAACATGGCTGATTCGATGCTAGAAAACTTATTCAAATTTCTATGTGTTTTTATAACTATCCTAATTTATAAGCTAGGAATCAGTATAAATGACTGTGTAGCAAACGCCAAACCATTATTAAACTTATGCAACTGGATAACGATTTCGAATGTTCTGGCAAACAAACTAGATAGGGTAGCAGACCTTAGTACATCTCCAGTATGGGAGGAGTAGTGTGTGGCCGCACTTCTTCAATAAATGCTCCAAATATACAATGACGGATGTACTACTACTGGCGATTAGAGCGCCATAAAAGCTTGGCTACAGCATTACTGCTGTAACTCTGCCAAAGCAGTTGCAAGCTGGTTGAGAAAAGGGAGCACAGCAAACTAGGGCAAGTGATCATATGTGATCACTTGACTGCAAAGGGCCCGGCAGCACCTGCAAAGCTTCAGCGACAAAAACTAGGCCAAGGGTATCACATATGATCGCTTGGCCTAGTTGATTGGGTTGCGCTGCGGGACACAACCTGTTTAGTCACAAAGCAAGAAGTGGCCCTAGTAGTTTTACTTCTTGTTTGTGTGTTTTGCTTACCCACGCATGCACACCCCACCCCCGCCCACGCATGCACACACTTAAGTCATTTTAAGTTCTTAACTTAAGGCACCCAAGTCACTTTTAAGTGCCTTAAGTTGTCTCAAGTCATTACTCAAGTTTTTATTAAGTTCTTAATTAAGTTTTTAATTAAGTTCTTAATTAAGTTCTTAAATAAGTTCTTAATTAAGTTCGTAATTAAATTTTATCAGATTGTAATTAAGTCGTCCTTTAAGTACAACCAAGTTCTTATTCAAGTTTATCTTTTTAATTATAAAAAAATCTATGTTTGTATCTTAAATTGTAGTGTCTAATTAGTACACACAGCCTTCAAAAAAGCGTCTTCGTTGAGGATGTTTTGCTTAAGCCCTTGGGTGAGATTGGTTTTGATGTTCTTATTGAAGTTCTTACATCCTAAGCAACCGCATGATTACATTCTGGTCTATGGAAATGTCTTTTATAGAACCCATGTCTTTATTTATTGCTTCATCATTTTAAAAATAATAATCGCCATGTTTTATCAAAAAAATTTAAATTTAGTTCTTAAAATTATTATTGCATTTTCAATGGATCAAATGATTTTTTGTTATTGGCGAGCTGGCGTGCTGTTGTCTTCTGTATTTAATGGTTCAGGTGTTTTATCTTCTTTTTGTTTTTGTCGCCATTGTTTATATTATTTTTAACCGTAATAAACTGCCCAGCAGCAGCAACTGGCGCCAAAAATGACACTGTTTTATGTTCAATATTCCATGAGACTTTGGTGCCTTGAATTACTTTGCTCTTGTTTTGGAGCTGGCATTGAATGAACTAGTTGGGGTTAGCGGTGTTATGTTTTCATGATTGAGTATATTTTGTGATTGTAACTTTAATTTTCTTTGCGTTTAACTCTGCTACTCTTTTCCTGCTGCAACACGCCCAGGATTTTATGGTCACTTTCTCGACTTGTTTCAGTGTTTTTGATTCATGTTTCTGATTTGCTGATTTCCGACTGTTTTCATTTTGAAGGGAAAAAAAAATTATATGTTTAAAAGTTAATTATTCCATGATAACGGCGATAACAATGTTTCAAATCTGTAATATAAATCTCAGCTTAGAGACTCTAATGACTTTGTTAAAACTGGATCTTGCGTTAAATCTAGTAAGATTCTTGTTCAGAATCAATGGGGAGCAAATTAATGACTAGTTTAGTGTACAAACTAAGAACTGTTTGTCCTACACTTTTTACCATTCTAGACCCCACTGCGCTTCATACCTGTTATGATACTTTATAATGTCTTGCGGCGACTTTGTTGAATCTGTTCTATGCTGAATTCAGTTCCAAAGGAATGTTTTGTTTTTCACATGTGCCAAAGAATACAACCTTTCCTTTTGGGCATAATAGTTGGTCATCAACTTCTTATTTGTAAGTTGAAGGTTTAGGGCATCTGTAGCTCTTAGCAGATCATCGTGTTCATAGTTTTTTTTATATAATTAAAAAATTATTTTATTTTTTAAATGAGCGCGAAAAAAACTATTGCCAACCTTGTTACCATTTGCGTTATTGGAGGCTAAGTGTAGGATACTCAATGTTGGTAAAAAGCTGTTAAAATAAAAAGGAGATCTTGGAACAGACTTGAAGATCAGCAAAACTGATTGCTATATTACAGTTCATTGTACGAAGATTTTCTAGTTAAGAAGGATATTCCAGAGAATATAAATATGTAAAAATACATTTATAAAAAATGGCTTCACTCGTAATGTTTGATAGGCGGGCTGTGGTGAATGCGCTTGCTTTTAGCGGAAGTTATTACGCGTTTAGTAAACTACGGGATGACGGCGAGAGGAAAAAGACATAACAAAGTGTGGAGCAATAGCGCAGACAAGTCACTATGAAAAGCAGAGAATTGAGCAGTTAGATTTTATTAACGACACACTGAAAAAAAGGGACATGCAGCTTACACATTTAAAGATGTTGATCAAGCATAATAGAATATTATCTTGTAACGGGCAAACAATCCAGGACATTGCCTCCACAAATTCAGCAACTTTTTCATCATCGGAAACAAAAGATGCAAGAAATCGGGTTTATTGTTGTTGGTATGATGTTGTTATTTTGTTGCGCATAATATTGGCTGATAAAAATGAACAAATCTATTATTCACAAAGGTATTGGAAGGGAATCACAGCATCAAAAAGCTAGCAAGCAGGGGTGTTAGTGAACAACAGCGAAGGAATGGTTATCTAAACAAGCGATTTGGCAAATTATTTACTGCGCCTAGACGAATACAGAGACCCACTTTGTCATACAACTCAAACGAACCCATCAAATGGGACCTTCTATATTTACCCTCTGATACGATTAGACGAAAAAGATTTAAGTACGCACTTACAGTCATTGACATAGCTTCAAGATACAAAGATGCGGAACTTAAACAAAAGAGCGCTTCTGCTGTTGCTGTTCCCATACAGTGATATACAGGAGGTCCTTTAACTTATCCTGCAGATTCAGTCGATGATGGAAAAGAATTTAAAGGCCAAGTGAATCATTATTGTTGAAACATAGAGTTTACATTAAAAGAGGCATTCGAGGAGTTCACAGATCACAGGCTTTAGTCGAAAACTTTAAAAACAGTTAGCTGAAAGACTTTTTTCTACAGTATCACGGGAGAGCTGCTTGACAATTCTCGCAACACGAATGGTTAGAAGACTGCCCTCAGTTTTCGCGCAATGTATAATGAAGATTTAAAGGGCTAAAACCAGTACAAGCAATCAAAAGAAAAACAATAAATGTTGCTGAAGACTCCAGTACAACAGCAAAACTATTACCGTTTGGCTTGAAAGTAAGGTACCTTTATTTACGGGGGAAGCAGAAGGGGACACTCGCATCAGGGCAACCGATCAGTTTGGAGTGTTGATCCATACGAAATAAAAAGAATTGTAAAATGAATCGCCGTGTATTATTTACGAGAAACTGTCACAACAAAACAACAGCTCCTCAAAGATCTTTTGTAAGGAAGAACTGCAGATAATCCCACCAGACACAGTTCCGCTTAATTATTTTACGGTTCTATAATGTCCATATGCATATGAAAATCTATGGATTAACAACACACGTTTTGTGTTTGTTCTATCTAATGACTTCTTTGTTACAACAGTTGTGCTGATTTCATGTAGAGTAGATCGTAGTTTTACGTTGTCATGATGAAAAGTCTTATTGTCAAACAATGCTTCTTTGTAGTTGTCATGAGATATGTTCGACTGACAACACTGCGAGATATCCCTTTTGCTTCTTAATGGTTTTCTCCTGGCTAGAAATACTGTACATTTTTTACCTTAACCCACATACTCCTTGATCCCCTTTCCAGATAATTCATCTTCATCTTTCTTAAACCCTTCTTTTTAGTAATTGAATGTAAAGGCGAATCTTTAGGGTAATCGGATGTGTCGTACCATCCTGCTTGCCCTTTACTACTTCTAATTCCATGTCTTTATAGATGTCTTCAGTAGGGATATTTTATACAAAACTGTCTGTATCTGTGTAAAGTACTCTGGATAGGATACGAGGGCTTAAAGTAGTCATAAAGAAATTCTAACATCAAAAGCTTTGATAATTCTAAAACAGTAAAACCAATAAATACAGGTTTGTCCAATTTGACTTTCTTTTTTTTTCATCATTATACCAAAAAGCTGATCATGAAATCTTCTGAAGTCCTGATAATTAGGTTTTGAAGTCAGCTTAATTGCTTCGTTCTCTCTGGTGCCCAATCTAACATCTTTACGCTTGTGCGGATTTCCATAGTCTTTCCGAAACAGTGTTGTTCATCAGCTTGAAAAAGTCTTTTTCTGAAGCATCTGTGGATTTGTTCTAAGATCAGTGTTCTTCATGATGTATGATTTCATAAACTGTTCTTGATCAAAAGCAATTATACGATGAACAGCTGTCAACTTCAAACCATGTCTTAAATAAAATTGCAGAAGTCTGTAATGACAGACATAATTTTTTTGCCCGAAGTTAGGCACAAGTTTAGGCGGCTCTCTTGGATTCATCTTTAGGCTTTCTGCGGCTAATGGATAGACATTATGCAGGTCATGGAGTTCTGAGGATATTCTAAGTCAACTTCTAGAATGTATCCACGCTGTTGGCCGGCGTCAAACTGCCCAACACTTTATGCCTTTTGAATATTTTTTGGATCACCGCCTGTGTACATTTTAAAGTTGCGTAATGGAAGTGATTGCGCCATTGCCCAACCATACAGATTGTTTGCGTCTAAATACATGAGATAGTTAGACCTTTTACTCGGATCATAGTCGTCCAAGTATTTGTTGTTTGCTTTACAGTAATGATGCGACGCCATACTAATTCCCCCACGCAATCCGTTTTCAATCATCTGAATCATTGGTGGGTCAGACAATAAATCAATCTGTACTCCAGTAAACTTTAAGAACGCGTCCCAGCTCATCCCGGCGCAGAAATGTAATGCGTGGGATCCAGGCTGTAATGTTTCATACAGGTCTTCCTATAATTTTCAAAGACGCCCGCCAAACAAACATACATCTCCCATCAAGTATGAGTCATGATAGTCTCCATCGTTTTACACTCTAACTTCTCCCCACGCATCTTGAGCATGTGGTAATCGGAGTCACTAATGCCTTTCCTCTAAGACTAGAAAAGAACGCGCCTTTAGGCGGAAGTGTGTCTTCATCAAACCTTTCCCAATGTTCATGTACTATAAGGGTAAACGCCCTTTCTAACGAGAGTTGGGTCAAAATATTCTTCCGTTATTGGGCAGGATTTTAAGGACTAGCCAGCGACTCTAACGAACCCATCATGTGCTGCATAGAGTCATAAAAGACATGTTATTTAAGTGAAACACATGTACTTTTCTGATGACTGTGCAATGCATGACACCTGAAGGCATCGCCACTGCTTTATTATAAGATGAGAGTCGTAACCTCGCAAGTTGTGAAAGAATACGGGCAGCTTCATGTCTTTGGTTCAAACTTTAGTTGAAGATTGCATTTACTGTGCGCAGCTCCTCTAAACTTCCCGCTAATGTGATCATGGTCTCTTACTTTTGGTATTGGCTGCGTCTGATGAGAGGCCTAAACACAAATCCAACAATGTGTGGCTGAGTCATACTGTTGTTGGGCTTCAGGCGTCATTATGATTCAGATAAGTTTAGATTATTAGAACAGTCATTAGCACTTGCTGCATGCGCTGTAAAAATCTTCTAGCCGCATCTGGTCCTCTGTATAATTCTGGCGTTGATGAGCGCCATCCGACTGACAATAATGAAAGCAAATGAACAAATCTGATGATTACTCATTAAGACTGTTTTTCGAAGTTTTTGTGGCGCTGGCCCTTCATAAGGAACAATGAGTGATTCAAAGTCTGCGTAAACTACGTATGGAGAATTTTGCATCCGTTTCCAGTTCTTTAAAACTAACTTTACTACCTTCTGGGGGCGTAATTAGTTCTGTATTACAGTCAACTGGGCCGATACAATGTTTCTTATGTTCGCTTGCGGCTTGAACAGATGGAATTCTTGTTAAACATTTTCTACAGAATTTTGTTTGCCATAATTTTTTGTAGTATGCGCCAATAATCTACTCATGTGCGTATCAATGTGTAATGCGGTAGCGGTGAAAAAATCAGCAGTAAGTCAACATGATTTTTGTCTGGTTCGCCAATTGTTGGGCTGTTCTTGGACACTTGATGGGCTGTAGATTTGTTTCTTCATCCATGTGTAGACATTTACAGTTATTGGTTTGTTTTGTTCTTCAAACTGATCAATGGAATCCACGCTAACAGGAAAGGATATTCCACTAAGTTAAGATCATTAATGTAATCCCAATAGTTAGACACTCTCTCTGCGTTTTTGCGGACGTAATGCAGCCCTTTCGAGAACACACCACATAAAACATTTGTTGTCGTCTGTATTTTTTATGTTTAGAACTGCTTTTTTTGCAACTAATGTGGAGGTAGTGGAATGTAAGACCTGCCTACAATCGGTGTATACTTAGACTGTTTTAATCTGATCTCTAAGACTTCGCCTCTGACAACCAGAGCTCTCATTTTGGCTTCTTCAGGGCCATCAAACTGTGTAAGCAGTTCGTCTGCCAAACGGGGTGTTAAGTCATTAGAGGAAAGAATAGTTGCTGTTTGTCGAGACCAGACTTTAGATTTTCTTCATTTATTGTTATATAGTCGATTAAAACAGCTAACATTACTTTAATGGTGGGTCTATTGTTAGTTTACTGGAACTTGAGAAATAGCATGAGCAACACTTGCCCGCACGCTTGCTGGAATCAATGACTTCTAAATCAATATATTCAGTGCTCTTGATAAATCTTCTTGATTGCTTCAAACAATTCGTCTGGACCTTCATATATTTTATCCATGCTGAGTTTCTTTTCTAACTCAAAATATTTATTTAAATCAAAAAAATAATTAATCAATATCAACAGTCTTTTTGTGCTTCGACTCATAAACTAAAGTATAAACACCCTTTGGCGTTGTTAATGTGAACTGTTTAGAACAGAGTTTAATGTTTCGTTTACTTTTTTTAAGCATTCCTTTTTTTATCTGCTCGGGGTTGGCTGTTGAGAAAAAGTTGCCCTCGCCTTTCTTTGAAAATCAAACTTTTGTCTTTTGTAGTCATCAACATCGGCCTGTAAACGACTAATTCTTCATCCGTGATGTTTGAGTCAGCTAGTGCTTTATTTATTATCAGCCCGAAGGAACTAAGTTTAGCTGTTATTAGTTGAACATAGCTGTGTGCTTTTGGAGTTTAGTTTTATTTTTTTGCTTGCAGCACTACGGCTAATGAACACAGGCGAGAGCTAAAGACAAACCCCCTAGAGGTAAAGCTGCCGGTGCGCCTATGCCGATGCTAAGAGGCCTACACTCGTTCCCGCTGATGCAGCACTAATAGTCGATGCTCCGTATTAACATATGTAACAGCATTAAAGGCAGCAGAATACCTTCGTTTGGTTTTTGCTGTATTTTGAAAGGTCTTGCTCTAGTATTTGCTGCATTTGTGTAATGTTTGTTAATCTGAAGGTTTTTATGTCAGGGTTTTCTATATCCCTTTTCTGGCGACTCTGGCGCTGTAGGCACTTTTGGATAAATAATTTAACAGACATGCTTTTTTCTAAAATAAAAAATAATTTAGTATACTAAATCTTTAAATCTGTTAGCTTCAATATTAGCTGTGCATCATATAATAAAAACAAATGAAATTAAGCGGTTTAACAGCCTCTTTTTTTTTATCAATTTGAATGTTTATTATGTCTCTAACATCTCTCCCACTTCCATGCAACTGATTATCCTCTGTTGACTTAGGTCAATCCATAAACCGTATTTTGATGTTAAATAATCATCAAGCCTAACTGTGAAGGTGTAGATCTTTAGACGCAAGGTCTGCTGTTAGACTTCTACCCTCCCACCCCAAACAATTTTCTTATTTCGCCAAAATGATGATAAGGCCTAAGTCCGCTAGCATAGATTTGGTTAGGACTACATCAATCGAACATTGTACTTTCGTTATTTTTGGATTAAAAACTTTTCATTGCCCTTGCGAATGGTTCTTCATCTTCGCACAGCAATAAAATACCTTTAAGCGATTTTACTGCGACACTAAGATTAAAATTCATATAGGTCTGCCCTGCTTTTAGGATATGTTGAATGATGACGCACGTTTTCGTAATATATTACTAATTGTGATCATATTGTTGCCCCAAACAGCCTTGCTAAATTTAGAGTTTGCTAACAACATCAAACTCTAACGAGATGTCAGAAATGCTGTACTTTGCTTCGGTGTCTGTTGATCTGATAACACGTTTGTAGTATTAAAAGTTAGTTCGTTGACAATCTGTCTTTTAATGCCCCTTGTAAGTATGGGGCATGCGCTTTTAACAACTCAAAATCTAGGGGAATGGAAAAGCGATTTCCAAACGCATAACTTTACAGCTAAAGCCTTTTTGCTGCCTTTAGCACTGAGGCGAGTTCGGCGCTATTCTAAGTTTTAGTGCTTCTTCATTGCCGTTTCCTTGAAACGCAAGATCTTCCCTTTCATTCGCGGTTAGCCATTAGATCAGAATAGGTTAAAATATGTCTGCATTGTTTATAGAAAATACTTCTTTCCCTCAAGTTTTATAGAAAAAATTTTCTTAACGATTGCCCCCCCCAGATTTTGGACAACTGTTCTGGTTGGGTCTGTTGTTTGAAGCGAGTTCTATTTTGAAAGTAGCCGTGCAGAGCCTGGCACAATCAAATCATCGCTCCTAGGTCTGGAAATTTAACAGTAAAAATTTGATCGCATCAATAGTAGATGGATTATTTGGAACAGTAATATTCCGTTTATTTCCTTCACGCCATGGGGTTCTTTCAGCTTTCTATGCGGGTCAAGAATCGAGCCATATATTGTGACATTTTTATAAAACAAAATAAAAAGTTAATTATTTAAAAACATGGCGGGCATTGAAGATGAAGATTATGATATTGATCCTGTAGACGCGACATGGATGAAGAACTCCTTTAACACAGCATCGCTCAACAATTCATTGCGGCGTGAATTAACAGAAAGTACGGCCAAAGCATTTTACAAAAGTTTAGGCCTAAAACCTCCCAACTTTATAGACCCTAATGATTTTGAACGAGATGATGATGGCCATTTGTTTGTGAAAATCGGCCCAACGAGAACAACTTTTTCGCTTACACATGAACGAAACCCAAAAGTTTGTAGGTTTGAGTACACTTAACCAAAAACTTAAGGTAAAAGATCTAAAATCGCCTTGGCATCCCTAAACAAAAACCAAAATTAAAGAGGGAAAGCAGTTGCTTACCTTCAAAACATGGAACAAGAACTCCCAACAGTTCCCCAAAACATAGAACTTCAAAATTTAATTCAGCAGCGGACAAAGTAATAAATGTAGTAGAAGAAGCAGAAACCAGTTTTTCAGAAGAAACAGCATTAGAAACACCTAATGATCCCCCAATACCCCCGCAAGAATTAGAGGCCATTGATCGGAATGTAAGAAAAATTAGAGGTGAATTAACAGACAATTTAGCAATTCTGGATAAACTAGATGAGCATATAAAAAGAGAAAAAGAAAACTCGCTGAGGCTGACGACGCCAACTTAGGGCGTGAGGTTAAAGAAAGAATAGAACAAAGACTAAAAATCTTGAAAAAGAAAGAGCAGCAAGACTAAAAGCGGCGTCTGCTAATCGAGACCAATTACGAACTCAAGTGATCAGAATAAGAGAAACTATCCAAAGAATTTTATATGAAGACACAACGCTAGCAGAAAGAATAAAAACACTGTTTAGAGAACAAGGCGTCACATTAGCAAGCGTTATAACTGCCTTAGGATTTGCAATAAGTACGTTGGTGATGGCTATTACGGGCAGTGGCGGAGGGCAAAGTTCAGTGCCTCCATCGCCATCTCCTGATAAATCATGGGTAAAAAAACAGCTTGATCATCTTGCGAGTTTATTAAAAAAATTAGCGGTTAAAGCTATAGACTCTTTGCCAGGTATATTAGGGAGTGTTATTAGCTGGCTTTTGTCTACTGCAAGCAAAGTAGTTGGCTTTATGGCGAGCACTTATGGGCATTAGTTCTCTTAATAGTTGGGTTACTATTTAGTAAGATAAAGACAAGTAATCCTAGGGCAGTTAATCCAATAACAAATGCTGTCTTTTCATATTCATGGTCATCGCGAACAAAGTCCACGTCTTCAACAGTCTTTGGGCTTTGAAAACCCCGGGGATTGGAAAGACTTATTCTGGGGTGTTTTTTTATTGTTTGTAATATTACTGGCTCAGAATTTATGTCGTTTTTCCCAACCCTTTTGTTCATTGCCTGCCACAAGGATTTCATTGTTGTAGTTTATTATTGTTCCTACCCGGAGTCTGAGGTCAGAAGGCAGCATGTATAAAACCCGTGCCAACAGCAAAGTTACTTTCGATCTTGGGGTATTGTAAAACATTTTGGTACCTTTTAATACTTGAAGGCAAATCAACTGTAGAATTAATGGCGTCCTCTAAATTTGCTAAGTATTGTTTTTGTGCATCAAGGCCAGTAGAAGAATCAGTTATGCTCGATCTCGCTGTGCTTGCGAACCTAGAAACACCAAACGTAAGTACGAATAGAGTCGTTTATTCGTTCTATTCCGCTTTAGTTAGACCTTAGAAGTGTCTAAGATAAATGTTGTCCATGCTAATTTATGCTCTTGCTCTATGGACCGAGGTGAACACCTGTGCTGAGAGAAAGATGTGTAAGGAGGATTCCAGTCATAGTTATACTTTCTGTGCACGCCCCCAATAATAAGGAGTGCCTAAGCCATGATTAAGATCCAACTTTTGTCTAAAGTCTGTCTTAACATTAATATTGAATCATTACAGATTCTTTCAAAAGCCTTCATGTCTATTCTGTTGCTGAATGGATTAAACGTTTTGTCATTGGCAATGGCGCTTGCAGTTCAGTCAAAATAGTCTGAAGGTGTAATAAAAATGAAATTGTACACTGACTCACCAAAGGATCAGGGTGATTTAAATGATTAGCATACGACACTCCACAACCCAGTTGATGCACAAAACACAGCAAAGTTTAACTGGTTCTGATAAACTGCATCGGATGACTAAACCACACTTTTGCGATGTAGTCTTTTTTAATAGGAGGGTTAAGATATCTGTTTAATGGAGTACTCACCTTTTTATGAAAAGTGACAGTCTGGGTCACAGCAATGTCAAGAGTATCAGTTGCTATATTTTTAAGATGGTAGTGCGGCCCCCAACAGAATATTTTGCATCTTTAGTATATTTGAACGCACTCATTTTTATTTTGTTTAAAAAAAATGTTTGTAACAATAACAACCAAGACAGTCCTACGGATTTAAAACATGCTGTTGAGAACAATTGCGGAACCAAATGGTCGCACTCTATGAAATATTCTACAAAGTTCGTATGGTTTAATATAACTGAATCCAAGAAAAATAATACAGTTCTAAAAGCTAACAAATCAGGGGACGTAGTTAGCCGGTTAACCCTATCTGATGGTTATTACGGGTTTGCTCACTAAAAAGAAGCAATGAGTAACTTCAACATTACTCTCAAACTTAACAATGCAAATTTGACAACAATGTTAACATTCAAACCTGAAGAAGAAGTAGTACATTACCTTTTTGATGTAGAGCTAGCTAAAATGTTAGGTTTTAAAGCTGGGCAATCATAGATTTGAAGTTACGCTAGACAAAACTACTTATGAAGGGGAAAACCGCTCGATCTTGCAGTACATTCATTACTCTATGTTCATTTGGATGAGCTGAGCACTGATGAAAACTTATATGATGGAAGGCCCCCAACTGTTTTAAGAGCTCTTCCGTCAGGGAAAGCTGCATATTGCGATTATGAAATTATACAATTCCCTAATTTACAGTTTTAAAAGATTAGTTTATGGGAGGGTTGGGTCATTTAATTTTAAAGATCACAGACAAAACGGGGAAAGTTGTAAAATGTGATAACCTGCACATTGTTTTGGAAATAAATAATAAACTGTACTAAAAATGTCGCGTGGACCAGAAGAATCCGGAGTTACATTAGCGCCTGTGAGGTGTATACTTTAGAATTAAAAGACTTGCAGACGTTGCAGACTTTGAACAGAATGGTGAAATAGGCACTTTGTAGGTTTTGAGTAACTAAAGATGGTGATTATAAACGCAAAGAGGTTGGCGACAACAAAAAGTTTCCTAACTAGAACAACTACGCAATCTAGAAGCAAATAATGCTGGCCCGTATGAATATAAAATAGTTCGAAAATCTGACCTCAAAAGGCACTTAGAACCATATTTAGAATGGGAAATAAAATTTGAATTCATAAGCCCATTACATTTTTAGCCGCCAAAAAAGTTTCAGAAAAGCATTCAACTTGGCCTTTACATGTAAGTCTTATGCCGGACGACAATAGTCGGAAAGAGATTGAAATAACGCCGTATGGGAAAAAACAGTACATCCTCCACAGAAAAGAAACGGTTATAAAGGATGCTTCTACAAAATTACAGTTCTTTCCCAAACAGAAAAATTAGGAGATGCGTTCACAATGATATTTGAAATTTCTGTCTTTAAAGATGTAGAGAGGGATGGGGTTGTGGGCGTTAGTGATGACCTTATAAAAGGAATTAATATTAGCTGGCAAAACTTAGACGTTAACGTCTTAAAGTTACCATCGTTGTTCTTCATAATGGTGAGGATATTAAGGTCGTAACAAAAGCAACAAAATCAATATTAGTTAAATAGAAACAATCTTACAGAAACTGAATTGGATTAATGTTACACATTTAGGCCTCATAGGATTTTATTATACTGAACAGGTTTTGACGGAAAGCATGATAAAAATAATAACTGGATTAGATTAAATTCTGTTATAAAACTATGGAGCAGTTAAACTTTATGATAAAAACCCTCATTGTTCATTAATTTGTGGCAAACTGGTTGTGGAAAAACAATATTTATCCTCAACCTGTTACAAACAGTTTATCGTTATAATTTTGATCATATTGTGATTTTTTGCCCAACACTTAATGGAACAAAGCATATCATGATAGAAGGTTTATATGGACTGATGATAACATATTTTTAGTTAATCCTAGCAATAAACTAAGTGAGTGTCTAGAACGCTTTTTTATATTGTTTGAAGGAACGCAGACACTATTTATTATAGATGACTGTTCAGCAGAAAGAGACATAGTTAAAAAGAGAAACACTTTGTCGAAACTAGCTTTCAGTGGAAGACATGCTGGGATAAGTGTGTGGATTTTATGTCAAAAATATAACTCGGTTTTAAAAGACTTTAGAGAACAGTTAAAGACTGTAGTTTTATTTCACATGAAAGACAGAGATGCATTTGATGAATGTATGCGCGAAAATGATGTTATTGGGAATGATCAGGAAAAACACAGGATTAAACAAAAACTAAAATCTGAAAAGTTTAGTAAATTAGTATTAAAAACGGATAACCCTACACAGTATGTCTGTTTGTAGATAATCGTTATTTTTTGGTTATTGAAAGAGAATGTGTGATGGATTATTCATTGTTAAAGCCTTACTTGTCAGAGAACAGAGAAATGTGTGTTCTGGAGTCGCCCGGTCGAAACTGGTTGAGACCGGGGAGCCAGAACACACATTTCTCTGTTCTCTCCAGTGAATGTACGTGTGGAGTGTGGCAGTGACCAGGGAATGCACGTGTGTAGAGTGGCAGTGACCAGTGAATGCACGTGTGGAGGTGGCAGTGACCAGTGAATGTACGTGTGGAGTGTGGCAGTGACCAGGGAATGCACGTGTGTAGAGTGGCAGTGACCAGTGAAAGCACGTGTGGAGTGTGGCAGTGACCAGGGAATGCACGTGTGTAGAGTGGCAGTGACCAGTGAATGTACGTGAGGAGTGTGGCAGTGACCAGTGAAAGCACGTGTGTAGAGTGGCAGTGACCAGTGAATGCACGTGTGGAGTGTGGCAGTGACCAGGGAATGCACGTGTGGAGTGTGGCAGTGACCAGTGAATGTCCATGTGGAGTGTGGCAGTGACCAGTGAATGTCCATGTGGAGTGGTGTAGCGGAACTCCGCAGCTGTTTCATTCAGCCATAGACGACAGGCCACACGCCAGCTGTAGGATTTAGCACTACAACCACTGTATCATCCGTGTGCACTACAATCACTGTATCATCCGTGTGCACTACAATCACTGTATCATCCGTGTGCACTACAATCACTGTATCATCCATGTGCATTACAATCACTGTATCATCCATGTGCATTACAATCACTGTATCATCCATGTGCATTATAATCACTGTATCATCCATGTGCACTACAATCACTGTATCATCCATGTGCATTACAATCACCGTATCATCCATGTAAACGTTTCGAAGCCTGGCATAAGTATGAGCCAGCATTTGATAGAAACTGAAGACTGGTGAGAAAAAAAAAACAACCAATCATTTCACTTTGGACTGGTTTGTTTGTTGTTTTTATTTTATTTTTTTTTTCATTTCCACCAATGACCAATCCCAGTCTTGAAATACATGACCATTCCCTTAGCTGACGTCACATTTCAGGCCTTCACACTCACCCGTGACCCTATCTGTAGACAAGGTGGTCTTCCTCAAGTAATCCCATTCCTTTGGTTTTAATAACTTTCAACCACAAGAAATATTCTCAAAATAATCTGATCGTGCCAGAGTGTAATAAGTATTCGATTCCTTATGCAGAATAATCTGATCGTGCCAGAGTGTAATAAGTATTCGATTCCTTATGCAGAATAATATGATCGTGCCAGAGTGTAATAAGTATTCGATTCCTTATGCAGAATAATCTGATCGTGCCAGAGTGTAATAAGTATTCGATTCCTTATGCAGAATAATCTGATCGTGCCAGAGTGTAATAAGTATTCGATTCCTTATGCAGAATAATCTGATCGTGCCAGAGTGTAATAAGTATTCGATTGGCGCATTAATTTGTGGTGTGTCGCCACAGCACTTCATGCAGACCATGCTGCTGTGTGTTCCAGGGCATGGCAGTGAGCACTTCATGCAGACCATGCTGCTGTGTTGTTCCAGGCATGGCAGTGAGCACTCCATGCAGACCATGCTGCTGTGTTGTTCCAGGGCATGGCAGTGAGCACTTCATGCAGACCATGCTGCTGTGTTGTTCCAGGGCATGGCAGTGAGCACTTCATGCAGACCATGCTGCTGTGTTGTTCCAGGGCATGGCAGTGAGCACTTCATGCAGACCATGCTGCTGTGTTGTTCCAGGGCATGGCAGTGAGCACTTCATGCAGACCATGCTGCTGTGTTGTTCCAGGGCATGGCAGTGAGCACTTCATGCAGACCATGCTGCTGTGTTGTTCCAGGGCATGGCAGTGAGCACTTCATGCAGACCATGCTGTTGTGTTGTTCCAGGGCATGGCAGTGAGCACTTCATGCAGACCATGCTGCTGTGTTGTTCCAGGCATGGCAGTGAGCACTTCATGCAGACCATGCTGCTGTGTTGTTCCAGGGCATGGCAGTGAGCACTTCATGCAGACCATGCTGTTGTGTTGTTCCAGGGCATGGCAGTGAGCACTTCATGCAGACCATGCTGCTGTGTTGTTCCAGGGCATGGCAGTGAGCACTTCATGCAGACCATGCTGCTGTGTTGTCCCAGGGCATGGCAGTGGCTGTTTCAAGACGACATGCACATGTAAAGTTTGCCGCTACGAATGGCGTTTTTGTTGTTGTTTTTTCTGAACTTTTTAGTCCTCCTAAACGTGAACGAGCATTTTGGTTTTGTCTTTGCTTTAAGCAGCAGTCATGATGTCTCGTGCAAACACACAACTGATGACTTTGCTTCAAGCAGCAGTCATGATGTCTCGTGCAAACACACAACTGATGACTTTGCTTTAAGCAGCAGTCATGATGTCTCGTGCAAACACACAACTGATGACTTTGCTTCAAGCAGCAGTCATGATGTCTCGTGCAAACACACAACTGATGTCTTTGCTTCAAGCAGCAGTCATGATGTCTCGTGCAAACACACAACTGATGACTTTGCTTCAAGCAGCAGTCATGATGTTTCGTGCAAACACACAAACTGATGACTTTGCTTCAAGCAGCAGTCATGATGTCTCGTGCAAACACACAACTGATGCACATGTCTGCGGGAAAACCACCCGATGGCCAGGGGAAATAAGTTCCAGACAAATTTCAGGTATCGCAGCTGTCAGGAATTGTGCCCACGTTTCTGGTGGTTTTGTGTTTATTTCGAGGGGGGTGGGGGTGGGGGGCAGGGAGTGTGTCCACACAAATCATGAATGGCTTGTGCAGGCTATCTGAAAAAGGAAGGGTTGTTAGGGTCTCGTGCTTGAGTTCATCTGTTCCCATGAACCCTGCAGCATGTATGCACGTGCCGAGCGTGAACAGAGAGTTCAGGGTGGTTGACTGGATACCTGAAGGATGGATAGCTGAAGCAGAGATAGTTCAGGGTTGTTGACTGGGTACCTGAAGGATGGATAGCTGAAGCAGAGATAGTTCAGGGTGGTTGATTGGTTACCTGTAGGGTGGGTAGCTGAAGCAGAGATAGTTCAGGGTGGTTGATTGGTTACCTGTAGGGTGGGTAGCTGTAAAGACAACGGGATTTCGTGAGGAATTCAGAACGTTTCCGACGACATGGCAAGGTGCTCTTTGTGTGACACGGTTGGGAAACCCTCCCCCCCCCTCCCCCCCATCCTCCCCACGAATCGGTTTGTAGTGTGAATGCATGAAAACGCTGGAGAACCATTCAGAGAACCTTTCAGAGAACCTTTCAGAGAACCTTTCAGAGAACCATTCAGAGAACCTTTCAGAGAACCATTCAGAGAACCTTTCAGAGAACCATTCAGAGAACCATTCAGAGAACCATTCAGAGAACCTTTCAGAGAACCATTCAGAGAACCATTCAGAGAACCATTCAGAGAACCATTCAGAGAACCATTCAGAGAACCATTCAGAGAACCATTCAGAGAACCATTCAGAGACCCATTCAGAGAACTTTCAGAGAACCATTCAGAGAACCATTCAGAGAACCATTCAGAGACCCATTCAGAGAACTTTCAGAGAACCATTCAGAGAACCATTCAGAGAACCATTCAGAGACCCATTCAGAGAACTTTCAGAGAACCATTCAGAGAACCATTCAGAGAACCATTCAGAGAACCATTCAGGGACCCATTCAGAGAACCATTCAGACCGATGTACTCAGGACATGGGTATTCGCCTCAGTGTCAGTTGTTGCACAGACGGTTCAGTCGTCACTAACCACAGTGGCTGTCGTCAAATGGAAGGACAATTTGGGGAGGCAGCACTTAAGAGAATTGGTGTACACAGCAGCAACACATGCTGACCTTTACAGAGAACTTGTTGTGTGGCACCATGATGGCATAGTGACTTCTGCTGATACTGTGGTTTCTGTTGCAAATGTTGCTATTATGTTGTTAGAGATACTGCCGTTTCTATTACGCCTACAACTGCTACTGCTGCTGCTATTGCTGCTATTTCTACCATTCCTGCCACTACTACTGTTGCTGCTGCTGCTGCTACTGCCTCTACCACTACTATTGCTGTTGCTACTACTGCTGATACTGCTGCTTTCTTATTGTTAGTTTTACAAGAGCTGATATACTTTTCCATTAATTCTACAAATGCTGTTACCACAATCCTTACTTTTGCTACCGTCGCTGCTACTAATAGCACTACTGTTGCTACTGGAATCAATTCCACTGATTGCTGCTACCGGCCGTAGCTGCTGCTAATATTACTGCTGCTGTTGCTGCTTCTACGACTATCGCGGTTTCAATGAGCATGGTTCCCCCAGACATGTGAACATGAGCGAGTATTTGAGTGTGCATGTGCACACCCACACGTGTGTGTGTGTGTGTGTGTGTGTGTGTGTGTGTGTGTGTGTGTGTGTGTGTGTGTGTGTGTGGTGTGTGTGTGTGTGTGTGTGTGTGTGTGTGTGTGTGTGTGTGTGTGTGTGTGAGTGTGGCTGTGTGTGTGTGTTTTGATATGTTTGTGTGTTTGTATGCGTGTTTGTGTATGTGTGTGTGTGCTTGTACATGTGTGTTTGTATGTTTCAATGTCTATGCATGTGTGTGTGCACGTGCGTGTGTGCGGGTGGGTAGGTGGATGGAAGTGTGTGTGTGTGTGTGAATGTGACACTGACTCAGAACCATGTGATTGTGAAATCTCTCTCTCTCTCTCTCTCTCTCTCTCTCTCTCTCTCTCTCTCTCTCTCTCTCTCTCTCTCTCTCTCTCTTATTTTTTGTTTTAATCAGATCAATTGATTTTTTTTCCGTTACTACTACCGATGAGAGCTGGTATTTGTATGAAAACAAATGGATTGTCTGGTCGTCAGAACAGCTGGCGGGAGTCAGAGTACCAAGCCTGAAGGTGTGGAGGGGGGGGGGGGCTGATCAAAGAAATACTTTGGGAGAGTGTAGCCCTCTGTCAACGTCCAACGGATCCTGGATCTTCCCTGGGATCCGCACCCACTCCTCAAAATTGAGAAGTTCGTTCTTCAGACACATTCCCTCTTTCAGTCAAGTTTCGTTACAGTCGGGTTCAGTGGTTCATGAGTAACTCATCTTGCTGGGGAATGCTGGGTCTCTTTCTTTGATCCGGGTCCTAACCACAGCCCCGCACCAAACGTTCTTGAGTTCAGCATTGGATCGTTTTCTACCTTTTCACTCTGTTTCTTCAGAATTGGGTCAGAAGTGGTGTTGGTGATAGGATTTTGTTTTCTTTTTTTTTCTTTTGCTTTGTAGTTATAATTTTGCTAAACATGATATACACTCCAGCAGTCGTTGTTGGAAACATATCCGCTGTGACGGAGGAGCCGAGTCTTTACTGATGAATTTTCTCCCATCACAATTTGACCGTTTGATTTCCGCTAACGTCAGAATAAAACATGTCACTTTGAATGTAAATGGACCTCTCCATTGAGGAAAAGGAACAGTAAACCGTAAGTCAAACACAAGAAAAGTAACTCTTGTTCCCATGGTGAAACAACTACATGCCCGTCACTTCTGCAGGAATGCTGTTCACGGCACTAACTCGCCTAATAACAAAACACCGCTACAAAGCGCACGGAGCTAAACAGGGAGACGTTCTCTTTGTTCTGTGAGAGTGTTCCTTGTATCTGCATTAGTCTTGGGCGCCGAGCCATAAGCAGCATACGGTTGGAGTTAAGGGCGGTTA
>JAFLJL010016290.1:21795-26795 GCA_018398815.1 Conus ventricosus
ATTGGATCGGAGTGGCATCAAGAGTTACCGTTCTTGTTTGTTATCGGCCATTTTGGTTGTTGTTGTTGTTGTTGCTGTTGTTGTTGTTGTAGTTCTGGTGGTTGTCAGCCTTCCGTTAGGTCGATCATTTCCCAAACAACAACAACCGACCCCCCCCCCCCCCCCCCCCCCCCCCCCCTTCGCCCGCTCCACCCAACCTCCATCTGCAGGTTTACCAGCCTGTCATGTCATCTCTGATTAGCCCAGCATGAATGGAACTCAGGGATATAGAGGTGAAGGGGAAACAACGTTGTCTGTGTTGAAGGGAACTAAGGGATATACAGGTGAAGGGGAAACACGTTGTCTGTGTTGAAGGGAACTAAGGGATATACAGGTGAAGGGGAAACACGTTGTCTGTGTTGAAGGGAACTAAGGGATATACAGGTGAAGGGGAAACACGTTGTCTGTGTTGAAGGGAACTAAGGGATATACAGGTGAAGGGGAAACACGTTGTCTGTGTTGAAGGGAACTAAGGGATACACAGGTGAAGGGGAAACACGTTGTCTGTGTTGAAGGGAACTAAGGGATATACAGGTGAAGGGGAAACACGTTGTCTGTGTTGAAGGGAACTAAGGGATGTACAGGTGAAGGGGAACACGTTGTCTGTGTTGAAGGGAACTCAGGGATATAGAGGTGAAGGGGAAACACGTTGTCTGTGTTGAAGGAACTAAGAGATATACAGGTGAAGGGGAACACGTTGTCTGTGTTGAAGGGAACTAAGGGATATAGAGGTGAAGGGGAAACACGTTGTCTGTGTTGAAGGGAACTAAGAAATATACAGATGAAGGGGGAACGTTGTCTGTGTTGAAGGGAACTAAGGGATACAGAGGTGAAGGGGGAACGTTGTCTGTGTTGAAGGGAACTAAGGGATATACAGGTGAAGGGGAACGTTGTCTGTGTTGAAGGGAACTAAGGGATATACAGGTGAAGGTGAAACACGTTGTCTGTGTTGAAGGTAACTAAGGGATATACAGGTGAAGGGGAAAACACGTTGTCTGTGTTGAAGGGGAACTAACGGATATACAGGTGAAGGGGGAACGTTGTCTGTGTTGAAGGGAACTAAGGGATATACAGGTGAAGGGGAAACACGTTGTCTGTGTTGAAGGGAACTAAGAGATATACAGGTGAAGGGGAAACACGTTGTCTGTGTTGAAGGGAACTAAGGGATATATAGGTGAAGGGCAATCACGTTGTCTGTGTTGAAGGGAACTAAGGGATATACAGGTCAGGGGAAACATGTCTGTGTTGAAGGAAAATAGGGATATACAGGTGAAGGGGGAACGTTGTCTGTGTTGAAGGGAATTAAGGGATTATACAGGTAAAAGGGGACAACGTTGTCTGTGTTGAAGGGAACTAAGGGAATACAGGTAAAAGGGGAACACGATTGTCTGTGTTGAAGGGAACTAAGGGATATACAGGTAAAAGGGGAACACGTTGTCTGTGATGAAGGGAACTAAGGGACATACAGGTGAAGGGAAACGCGTTGTCTGTGTTGAAGGGAAACTATAGGATATAGAGGTGAAGGGGGAAACACGTTGTCTGTGTTGAAGGGAACTAAGGGATATACAGGTGAAGGGGAAACACGTTGTCTGTGTTGAAGGGAACTAAGGGATATACAGGTAAAAGGCGAACACGTTGTCTGTGTTGAAGGGAACTAAGGGATATAGAGGTGAAGGGAAACACGTTGTCTTGTTGAAGGGAACTAAGGGATATACAGGTGAAGGGGAAACACGGTGTCTGTGTTGAAGGGAACTAAGGGATATAGAGGTGAAGGGGAAACACGTTGTCTGTGTTGAAGGGAACTAAGGGATATACAGGTGAAGGGGAAACACGTTGTCTGTGTTGAAGGGAACTAACGGATATACAGGTGGAAGGGGAAACACGTTGTCTGTGTTGAAGGGAACTAAGAGATATACAGGTGAAGGGGAAACACATTGTATGTGTGTGAAGGGAATTAAGGGATATACAGGTGAAGGGAAACACGTTGTCTGTGTTGAAGGGAACTAAGGGATATACAGGTGAAGGAGAAACACGTCTGTGTTGAAGGGAACTAAGGGATATACAGGTGAAGGGAAACACGTTGTCTGTGTTGAAGGGAACTAAGGGATATACAGGTGAAGGGGAAACACGTTGTCTGTGTTGAAGGGAACTAAGGGATTACAGGTGAAGGGAGAACATGTCTGTGTTGAAGGAACTAAGGCATATACAGGTGAAGGGGGAACGTTGTCTGTGTGAAGGGAACTAGGGTACAGGTGAAGGGGGAACGTTGTCTGTGTTGAAGGGACCTAAGGGATATACAGGTGAAGGGGAACACGTTGTCTGTGTTGAAGGGAACTAAGGGATATACAGGTGAAGGGGAAACATGTTGTCTGTGTTGAAGGGAACTAAGGGTTATAGAGGTGAAGGGGAAACACGTTGTCTGTGTTGAAGGGAACTAAGGTATATAGAGGTGAAGGGGAAACACGTTTTCTGTGTTGAAGGGAACTAAGGGGTATAGAGGTGAAGGGGAAACACGTTGTCTGTGTTGAAGGGAGCTAAGAGATATAAAGGTGAAAGGGAAACACATTGTCTGTGTTGAAGGGAACTAAGGGATATACAGGTGAAGGGGAAACACGTTGTCTGTGTTGAAGGGAACTAAGGGATATAGAGGTGAAGGGGAAACACGTTGTCTGTGTTGAAGGGAACTAAGAGATATCAGGTGAAGGGGAAACACGTCTGTGTTGAAGGAAACTAAGGGATATACAGGTGAAGGGGAAACACGTTGTCTGTGTTGAAGGGTACTAAGGGATATACAGGTGAAGGGGAAAACACGTTGTCTATGTTGAAGGAACTAAGGGAATACAGGGAAGGGGAACACGTTGTCTGTGTTGAAGGGAACTCAGGGATATACAGTGTGAAGGGGAAACACGTTGTCTGTGTTGAAGGGAACTAAGAGATATACAGGTGAAGGGAACACGTTGTCTGTGTTGAAGGGAACTAAGGGATATACAGGTGAAGGGGAAACACGTTGTCTGTGTTGAAGGGAACTAAGGGATATACAGGTGAAGGGGAAACATGTCTGTGTTGAAGGGAACTAAGGGATATACAGGTGAAGGGGGAACGTTGTCTGTGTTGAAGGGAACTAAGGGATATACAGGTGAAGGGGAACGTTGTCTGTGTTGAAGGGAACTAAGGGATATACAGGTGAAGGGGGAACGTTGTCTGTGTTGAAGGGAACTAAGGGATATACAGGTGAAGGGGGACCGTTGTCTGTGTTGAAGGAATTAAGGATATACAGGTGAAGGGGGAACGTTGTCTGTGTTGAAGGGAACTAAGGGATATACAGGTGAGGGGAACACGTTGTCTGTGTTGAAGGGAACTAAGGGATATACAGGTGAAGGTGAAACACGTTGTCTGTGTTGAAGGGAACTAAGGGATATACAGGTGAAGGGGGAATGTTGTCTGTGTTGAAGGGAACTAAGGGATATACAGGTGAAGGGGGAACGTGGTCTGTATTGAAGGGAACTAAGGAATATACAGGTGAAGGGGAGCACGTTGTCTATGTTGAAGGGAACTAAGGGATATACAGGTGAAGGGGAAACATGTCTAGTGTTGAAGGGAACTAAGGCATATACAGGTGAAGGGGGAAGTTGTCTGTGTTGAAGGGAACTAAGGGTATATACAGGTGAAGGGGGAACGTTGTCTGTGTTGAAGGGAACTAAGGGATATACAGGTGAAGGGGAACACTTTGTCTGTGTTGAAGGGAACTAAGGGATATACAGGTGGAGGGGAAACACGTTGTCTGTGTTGAAGGGAACTAAGGTATATGAGGTGAAGGGAAACACGTTTTCTGTGTTGAAGGGAACTAAGGGGTATAGAGGTGAAGGGGAAACACGTTGTCTGTGTTGAAGGGAACTAAGAGATATAAAGGTGAAGGGGAAACACATTGTCTGTGTTGAAGGGAACTAAGGGATTACAGGTGAAGGGGAAACACGTTGTCTGTGTTGAAGGGAACTAAGGGATATAGAGGTGAAGGGGAAATACGTTGTCTGTGTTGAAGGGAACTAAGGTATATAGAGGTGAAGGGGAAC
This sequence comes from Conus ventricosus, assembly GCA_018398815.1. Classification (NCBI taxonomy): domain Eukaryota; kingdom Metazoa; phylum Mollusca; class Gastropoda; order Neogastropoda; family Conidae; genus Conus; species Conus ventricosus. Next base: position 25,905 of record JAFLJL010016290.1, read on the forward strand.
ACGTTGTCTGTGTTGAGGGGAACTAAGGGATATACAGGTGAAGGGGGAACACGTTGTCTGTGTTGAAGGGAACTAAGGGATATACAGGTGAAGGGGGAACACGTTGTCTGTGTTGAGGGGAAACTAAGGGATATACAGGTGAAGGGAGAAACACGTTGTCTGTGTTGAAGGGAAATAAGAGATATACATGTGAAAGGGAAATACGTTGTCTGTGTTGAAGGGAACTAAGGGATATAGAGGTGAAGGGGAAACCCGTTGTCTGTGTTGAAGGGAACTAAGGGATATACAGGTGAAGGGGAAACACGTTGTCTGTGTGAAGGGAACTAAGGGAATACAGGTGAAGGGGAAATACGTTTGTCTGTGTTGAAGGGAACTAAGGGATATACAGGTGAAGGGGAACACGTTGTCTGTGTTGAAGGGAACTAAGGGATATACAGGTGAAGGGGGAACGTTGTCTGTGTTGAAGGGAACTAAGGGATAAACAGGTGAAGGGAAACATGTTGTCTGTGTTGAAGGGAACTAAGGATATAGAGGTGAAGGGGAAACACGTTGTCTGTGTTGAAGGAAACTAAGGTATATAGAGGTGAAGGGAAACACGTTTTCTGTGTTGAAGGGAACTAAGGGGTATAGAGGTGAAGGGGAAACACGTTGTCTGTGTTGAGGGAACTAAGAGATATAAAGGTGAAGGGGAAACACATTGTCTGTGTTGAAGGGAACTAAGGGATATACAGGTGAAGGGGAAACACGTTGTCTGTGTTGAAGGGAACTAGGGATATAGAGGTGAAGGGGAAATACGTTGTCTGTGTTGAAGGGAACTAAGGTATATAGAGGTGAAGGGGGAAACACGTTGTCTGTGTTGAGGGGAACTAAGGGATTATACAGGTGAAGGGG
>JAFLJL010016290.1:31795-36795 GCA_018398815.1 Conus ventricosus
AGCCTATTGTGGAGGAAGGAGAAGTTACGTTGAGTATTGGTGCGCACAGCGTTGCAGGCAAATTTCAGAGCTGTATGGCCACTAGACTTACGCCTTTAGGGAGGGACAGTAAAATTGATTATTACTACGAACACTAATTGGGAGGGACGTAACTTCTCCTTCCTCCACAATAGGCTCGTAATAATTTCAATTAAACTGCAACTCCTAGCGTAGGTCTAGTTTAATTTCTAATTATCACTCGCCTATTGCTCCCGGAAGGAAGCTACGTTGAGACTTTAGGAGAAAGTAAGGATAGTGGCCAATATAAACATCACAGGCCAGACATGTAATGCCACACACATTTATTCACAATGATCCTTCATCATTTTCATTTGCTGTTCACATAGCGATCAAGTACCTTCTGGCTGAAACTGGCACTGTTTCTGTCTCTTATAGTATTTACAGAATGTCTTTTCATTTGTCCAGCCCGCTGCTTTCAATTGTTTTCAATGAAACTCCAGCCTGGGCAGCTGCACTGCAGCTTGCAGCCTAGCGCGCTAGCACCTCTAGCACCTCTTTCACCCATCACGCGAATGTCAGCTTACCCACAGGTGCGTGAGGTTTGGTGTGACTGATGAATAACTGCTGTTGGTGACTGCCTCAGATCCTTAGTTGTGTCAATATACTGCTTCAAGTGTTTCACTGGACACAGATTTTCATTCTTTGCAAATGCCCTAATCTCTGCGGTTCTGTATGTTTCCCTGGCTTGTTGTTTTCAATACACATGAAAATTGTAACACACGTTTACAATCAAACATCTTTACCATCACTTGTTTTCAAAGAGTATAAAGCATGACTCTTTGTCCTGTAACTAAAGCTAACAACATGCAAGTTTTCAAAGTCAGTTCTTTCAAAGTCAACTGATGATGGGAGATAAGCAATCTAAATAACTAACTAGTACAGTATTTACATCCAAGTGACCTTATATCTGGGTAAGGAAGGCCTATGATCAAATGCTCCTTCACAAGTTTGCCAATAACTGGATGACTGCCCGCTGAAAATCCATTCACTAATGGCAGATAGGCGGACAAAGCGCAGTGTGCAGTTTATAGCACTGTGGCTTGCTCCGCACTAACAAGTTCGGCAAGAAAGTTGCTGCCTGCACAATGTCCGGCACATAATGTGGGATACTATTCTTGCTGCGTACTGCTTCCACTTGGCAATGTAGGTGTTGTACACTGCGCGTGTGTGGGGGCGCCAAGAACTGACGATTAGCGCTGCTGCCTGGTTGGAACAGCCTTCCCTCTGGTAGGCCTACCGCTCCCTGATACTTTGCATCCATCAGTTAAAGGCGGGGAAGAAGGGGGTGGGTTCTCCCTTGCTGCGTGGGGATGGGAGAGGATGGTGTCTCGTGTTGGTAGCAGTACTGGTCTTGTGTCAGCAGCTGTGTCAGCAGAGGCCACCAGAGCACCACCACTACCCCCATCGCTCGCTCTCTCTTCACCTTCCCCAACACTGCCGTGATCGTGCTAAAAGGGGGAAAGGCATAAAATTGAAGGTTACTCCAAGGGAGAGAAAATGCATCTACTGCATAGGCGCTTGGGTCAGGTCTGTAAGAAACATAGCGCTGCATTTGGTTGTTCAACCTTGAGGCAAAGAGGTCAATGTCGGATTCATATGCAATTGTATCAATGCTTTGTGAAGCTCTTCTCTGTTCAACTTCCATTCTGCATCCAGGTTTATTTTCCTTGACTCCTCATCTGCTGCTGTGTTTTCCTTACCTGGAATATAAGCAGCACTCAACCGTACGTGATTGTCAATGCACAGTTCCATATCATCTGTGTCATCAAATTACATGAATCGGAATGACTTGTTCCCATATGATTGATAGATGCAACAGCAGTTGTGTTGTCTATCATGATACGGACATGTCGCCCATAAACCTGATTTAGGAAACATTTCAAAGCAAAAAATGCTGCCTTAAGTTCCAGACAGTTGATGTGAAAATCTTTTTCTTCTGGTAGCCATTCTCCCCCAGATTTTGACTGTTCACATGCACAACCCATCCAGTTTTTGATGCATCCGAGGTCAGGGTGACATCAGGCTCTGTTTGGTGAATAACATTATAAGCAGTCTCAATGTTGTTGATCCACCAATTTAGTTCTCTTTTGGCAAGAGGCGACAATGTCATGTGTCTGTCAAAATTCCCTGCATACAGCAACAGTGCTGTCTTTTTCCTCTTTCTCCAGCTGTCTATAATGAAGTGGCCCATACATCACCGCTGGAAAGGAAGCCACTATCTTCCAATCACTCTCACCATATCCTGATACTCACTGTATCTTTCTTGACAGCTGACAGGCAAATCGAAACCATGTCTGCTACTCTCTCAGTGTTTAAAGTTACTGTCATTGACTCAGAGTCAATGATGACTCCCAGATACTGAATGCGACGAGTGGGTTCTAGTACTGATTTTTGGGGATGGATGATAAATCCCAGAGACCTCAGAAGTTTCACTGTGTTAAATACATTAGAGGCACATGACATTCTCGTCTCTGCAAACAAAAGTGAATCATCCAAAAATACTGAGGAAAGATGACGTTCCCTCTCAAGGTGGCAAACACAGGTTTTAACAGCTTGGTGAATTTACGTGGTGCAAGTGCCAGCCCATTAGGCAGACAGTTAAACTGCCAAAGCTGGTCATCCACTCAAATCTGAGAAAATCTGTGTTCCTCTTTGACTGATACTGAGTAGTATGCATCCTTCAAGTCAATTGAAGCCATGAAGCAGTTTGGAGTCACTAGTTTTAGAGCAGTATGCAAGGTTTCCATTTTGAAGTGATAATAAACGATATCTTCGTTTAGTTTCTTTAAGTTCAGAATCATTAGATGGAGTTCCACTCTTTCTTCGGAGAACAAAAAAATGGTGAACAAACTGCTCTGCTTCAGTCTGACACTTTGAAATCACACCTTTTTTGGCAAAGTTTCTGTATTTCTTTGTCAATAACTTTCTTTTCTGATGCATTTAACTCGGGTGGAAAGTGTAATCCTGTCTGATTTGGCCAATATCACAATCAAATTGAAGGCTCACGCCTTGTACTGTTTCTAAAATTTCAGGGTCTTTTGTCAATTTTTCCATCTATCAACATATTGTGTAAGCCTGCCACCTTGAAAAAGTAAAGCCTCCTGTCTCATTTCATCCAGCAGATGAGGAGGGATAGTGTGTTCACCTGGCCATCCAAGAGTGACACAGACTCTAGGCTTTCTTCTGGTAGAACTGTCTTGCGTTTCTGTTCCCCTGGAACTTCTTTTGATGGCCGTAGTGTTGCTGTCTCTGGCCTAAAAAAGGACGTTTTTCTTTGTTGTTGGCTTTCTGCCATGGTCTGTTACGTTGTCTGTTGTCATAACGACTTGGGCCTGCACCATGTGACAGTCTGTCCAGCTCTTTGATCTCTTGATGGAAGCAGTCAGATTGTCTCCAAAGAGCTGACCAGTAATGGGAACACTCTCACTGCACAATCCTGTCAGCTGTCTGGGGAGATGAGGGCGCAGGACCTGTCTGCGTTTTACTGACAGCTCGTGACATGCATGACCCAACAAGGCCAGAGCATCAGCGTTCTGATCAGTGACAGAGGCTTTGATGTCTGCATCAGTCAACTTTTTTGCTATATGCTTTGAGTATAGCCTGAGTGTTCTGTGCCAGTGCTGCTGAGGCTTTGACAATGGCTCTCTGCACTGAAGCCATCTTAACATCAGCCTGTTTGACAGTGGCTGGCAAATCCTTCCAGATTTCTGTATTCACTTTGGGCACCTGAAGCTTGGGGCAGTTGTCTGGGCGTTGGTATTTATCAGCCTTTCTTTAAATTTTGTTTCAGAAAGCCCCTGTGCAAATCTTTTATTAATGATCTCAGCCATTGAGTCAGCCACTTTGTCAGCTGTTTTCTCTTTATTGTCCAAGTCTTGTTCTATCTCCTTTAACAAGTCATCATCTTGACAATCAAGGGAAATAGTATCCACAGCACCATCATAGATTTCTCCATCTGACGATGACTCAGAGTCCTCATTATTGCTCAGAGTGGCATTAGCAGTTTTCTTAACCGGCTGTTCACCTTTCGTGCGCCTGTACTCGCCACGGTTTGGACTATGACCCAGTTTCTTCTCCTCTCATCAGAGAGAGAATCGCGCCGTCTCTTAGTGCCACGCGGTGCCTGAGACGTGATCCGGTCTTTGTCCGAAGTTTTGGCGGTCAACAGCTTGTGAATAAAAGCCTCTTCCAGTCTAGAAAATCAGTCATCCATTTGACTGATGCGAGCATCAAGCTCTCGACTTTATCTTCCTTATCTATAGGTGCGACCTCTTGCTCCTATGCCCCTGAATGACTGGCCTGCTTAGCTTGGGTTATATCTTGAGCATGTACCGCACACAGGCGGAATGGTACTGCCAAATCGCACACAGGCGAACAGGAGAGTTGTATATCGCACACAGGCGAACAGGATAATTGTATATCGCACACAGGCGAATTAATGGTACAGCCGCACACAGGCGAAAGTTATGAACTATACTCCAAACTGTATGGTCATATGATGCATGCAACACAGGCGTGGGCTTCTCTCAGAGAAGTTATTATAACCCAATTATTCAATCCAATTATACACGTACACACTTTTTACGCTGCCAAGATCTACTCGTGAATGAAAAAAAGGGGTTGCCACTCACCTTCAAGTTCTTGTGTACTTTGCACACTGGTCTCATCACTTGTACTTACGTATCATTCATCATGTAGGCTACCTACACATGCTCACACATCCGTTGCCTGCAAACGCCAGCGTTCCAATTGCCTGCAACGCGTGCGCAACAATACTCAACGTAGCTTCCCTTCCGGGAGCAATAGGCGAGTGATAATTTGATTTGACTCCCCTGAATCCCAACACGACTGTCTTTCTGGGAAGTTTGTGACAGCGATGTTTGTATATCAAACATTTACAATGAGTAACAAGGCATGGGAACTTTTTAGGGGGGAAACGC
>JAFLJL010016290.1:41795-43954 GCA_018398815.1 Conus ventricosus
ACACCAGGGACACTAACCAAACACCAGGGACACTAACCACTACACCAAGGACACTAACCACTACACCAGGGACACTAACCACTACACCAAGGACACTAACCACAACACCAGGGACACTAACCACTACACCAAGGACACTAACCAAACACCAAGGACACTAACCACTACACCAAGGACACTAACCACTTCACCAAGGACACTAACCACTACACCAAGGACACTAACCACTACACCAAGGACACTAACCACTACACCAGGGACACTAACCACTACACCAAGGACACTAACCACTACACCAGGGACACTAACCACTACACCAAGGACACTAACCACTACACCAAGGACACTAACCAAACACCAAGGACACTAACCACTACACCAAGGACACTAACCACTACAACCAGGGACACTAACCACAACACCAAGGACACTAACCACTACACCAAGGACACTAACCAAACACCAAGGACACTAACCACTACACCAAGGACACTAACCACTACACCAAGGACACTAACCACTTTTACACCAAGGACACTAACCACTAACAAGGACACTAACCACTACACCAGGGACACTAACCACTTTTACACCAAGGACACTAACCACTACACCAGGGACACTAACCACTTTTACACCAAGGACACTAACCACTACACCAGGGACACTAACCACTACACCAAGGACACTAACCACTACACCAAGGACACTAACCACTACACCAGGGACACTAACCACTTTTACACCAAGGACACTAACCACTACACCAGAGACACTAGCCACTACAACAAGGACACTAACCACTACACCAAGGACACTAACCACTACACCAAGGACACTAACCACTACACCAAGGACACTAACCACTACACCAGGGACACTAACCACTACACCAAGGACACTAACCACTACACCAGGGACACTAACCACTTTTACACCAAGGACACTAACCACTACACCAGGGACACTAACCACTACAACAAGGACACTAACCACTACAACAAGGACACTAACCACTACAACAAGGACACTAACCACTACACCAAGGACACTAACCACTACACCAAGGACACTAACCACTACACCAGGGACACTAACCACTTTTACACCAAGGACACTAACCACTACACCAGGGACACTAACCACTACAACAAGGACACTAACCACTACACCAGGGACACTAACCACTACACCAAGGACACTAACCACTACACCAAGGACACTAACCAAACACCAAGGACACTAACCACTACGCCAGGGACACTAACCACTACAACAAGGACACTAACCACTACACCAGGACACTAACCAAACACCAAGGACACTAACCACTACGCCAGGGACACTAACCACTACACCAAGGACACTAACCACTACACCAGGGACACTAACCACTACACAAGGACACTAACCACTACACCAGGGACACTAACCACTACAACAAGGACACTAACCACTACACCAGGGACACTAACCACTACACAAGGACACTAACCACTACACCAGGGACACTAACCACTACACCAGGGACACTAACCACTACACCAGGGACACTAACCACTACAACAAGGACACTAACCACTACACCAGGGACACTAACCACTACAACAAGGACACTAACCACAACACCAAGGACACTAACCACAACACCAGGGACACTAACCACAACACCAAGGACACTAACCACTACACCAAGGACACTAACCAAACACCAAGGACACTAACCACTACGCCAAGATTCCTGGTCTTGCTGTCATATCGATCAGTTATGAGAAAGCAAGCGTTTGTACAAAGCCCTGTGTAATCTCACTCGTCTACCTATCGGGAAAAAAACCGGACTGGAAGGTGCTGTCATACAACAATGTGCTGTTGTTTAGTCTGTGCACAACAGTGCCACCCCCCTCTCTCTCCCCCCCCCCCCCCCCCCCCCCCCCCCCCCCCCCCCCTCCTGCTACCACCCCCAACGCCAGCCAGTCAGCGAGTGTTGCACGTGCTCTAAGCTTTACCATGAATATCAATGCACCGTTCCTCGCGCCGTGTTCTCTGAGGTTGAGAGCCTCTATGAATAAAACATCGCAAAATGGATCTGACTCTTCATCTGTGCATACCCCATCCCCACCTACCCTGCCCTCTCTGTCTCTGTCTCTGTCTCTGTCTCT
>JAFLJL010016290.1:44954-49954 GCA_018398815.1 Conus ventricosus
GTGGTGCGTGCGTGCGTGCGTGCGTGCGTGCGTGCGTACGTGCGTGCGTGCGTGGGGTTGTGTGTGTGTGTGTGTTGTGTGTGTGTGTGTCTGTCACACACACAACAAACATACACACACACACACACGCACGCACGCACGCACGCACGCACGCACGCACGCACGCACGCACGCACGCACGCACGCACACGCACGCACACACACACCACACACCTCTTCAGTATCAAACCGTAAAGCTTGTTTTATATGTTGCAAGACCCAGTCAATAATTTTCAATAATTTTTTTTCTTTCACTCAGGACCGAACATTTGCGCTTTTCGGCCGTGCAACCGAGCTGAAACGTCGCCAGGCAACACACCTCTCTTGCCGGTACAGAATCCTCTGCCCAGTCTTTTGAGGTCGTTAAATGGGGCGACGTCTCTGATCTTCCGGCTGTTCACAGCCCATTTCAGCAGCAAAGTCAGGTGAGAAATCATAAGTTAAAAAATAGTTGCTGTGCATATAAAAAAAAAGGTTTAGGCAGTAATTGAAGAGCTTTTTTCCCTGTGTGTGGTTCACGTTGCTGATGTGTGGGACCCACGTGTAGGGAGATGAGCCCCTCTTTTTCTTGCTGATGCCAGGGAAGGTACTTAGTACGCTACAGCCGTTTGGGGGGTTGTGGGGGTGGGGAGTGAGGGGTCAAACGGGAATCAAAACTGCCTGAAATTGTGATTTCCTATTGCTGTTCTTTTCGAGAAAGTTATGACGAGTCTGCCAACCGTTCTCCACTCCTTAAGCAAATTCAGAGTAGTTTTGCTGATGATGGAATCGTTTTCTTGGATCCTTCAAGTCTGCGAACTCCAGTGCTACGTGTGTGTGCGTGGCGGGGTGGGGGTGGGGGGTGGGTGGGTGGGTACCCCGAGTTAGATGTTGAAGTATGAAGGGAAACTGGGAAGTAATGCACCTTTCCAGGGGGTAGAGAAAAGTAGATATCAAACTTGCAATTCTAGAAGAGAAACTCATCTCAACTCCACCAAAGGCTATTCATAGGATTATCCAGTGGACTTGGGGAGTGGCATTAGGGGCTGTGTGTCGGCGTCTCGGTTCAGTGACAAAGAGATAAAATCGGTGTTTTTGCATTATGCAGAACAAATCTTGGGTGTGTACTTCATGTAAAAGGCGTTTGAGACATCACTGAAAGAGTTTGAGCTATAGAAGGATCGAATGAGCCCTGAGTTTTCACGCCAGCTTGTTTTCTGTGTTCCTTGTTTCTTTCAGATAGCAAGGACTGACTCCTTTTCATGAAACTGGTTTGTGTCTCCGCTGATTTACAGTTTCTAAAATATGAAGCTGTGTTTGTGTCTCCGGTGATTTTAGTGTTTCTAAAACATTAAGCTGTGGTGCGAGTATACGTCTCTCATGGGAGATAAGTGGTTCTAGTCATGGGGCAAGACATTTACCCAGGAGGCAAGGTTCCTTTGCTGCCAGTCAGGTGAGGGTCAGCACTGACTCACGAGAGAGGAATCCTCTAGGGATTCTGCACAGAGTTCCCCTTCGCTTGAGAAAGCCAGCAAAGAACTTAAAGAATCTCTCTAGTGTCTGCACTCAGTCTGCAGGACTACCAGTGCCAGACTTGGTGCCCTGTGAAAGCATTTCCACAGTACATAGTGTTTAGCTGCTGTCGCTGGGGCATGATATTGAAGCGGTACTTCATTCGTAAATAAAAAACAAAAGAAAACCCCAAACAAACAAACAAACAGACAGACAAGCAAAAGCGTTTCCCCCCTAAAAAGTTCCCATGCCTTGTTACTCATTGTAAATGTTTGATATACAAACATCGCTGTCACAAACTTCCCAGAAAGACAGTCGTGTTGGGATTCAGGGGAGTCAAATCAGAATTATCACTCGCCTATTGCTCCCGGAAGGGAAGCTACGTTGAGTATTGGTGCGCACAGCGTTGCAGGCAATTGGACGCTGGCGTTTGCAGGCAACGGATGTGTGAGCATGTGTAGGTAGCCTACATGAATGAATGATACGTAAGTACAAGTGAATGAGACCAGTGTGCAAGTACACAAGAACTTGAAGGTGAGTGGCAACCCTTTTTTCATTCACGAGTAGATCTTGGCAGCGTAAAAAGTGGTTGTACGTGTATAATTGGATTGAATTAATTGGGTATAATAACTTCTCTGAGAGAAGCCCACGCCTGTGTTGCATGCATCATATGACCATACAGTTTGGAGTATAGTTCATAACTTTCGCCTGTGTGCGGCTGTACCTTAATTCGCCTGTGTGCGATATACAATTATCCTGTTCGCCTGTGTGCGATATACAACTCTCCTGTTCGCCTGTGTGCGATTTGGCAGTACCATTCCGCCTGTGTGCGGTACATGCTCAAGATATAACCCAAGCTAAGCATGGCCAGTCATTCAGGGGCATAGGAGCAAGAGGTCGCACCTATAGATAAGGAAGATAAAGTCGAGAGGCTTGATGCTCGCATCAGTCAAATGGATGACTGATTTTCTAGACTGGAAGAGGCTTTTATTCACAAGCTGTTGACCGCAAAACTTCGGACAAAGACCGGATCACGTCTCAGGCACCGCGTGGCACTAAGAGACGGCGCGATTCTCTCTCTGATGAGGAGGGAGAAGAAACTGGGTCAATAGTCCGACCGTGGCGAGTACAGGCGCACGAAAGGTGAACAGCCGGTTAAGAAAACTGCTAATGCCACTCTGAGCAATAATGAGGACTCTGAGTCATCGTCAGATGGAGAAATCTATGATGGTGCTGTGGATACTATTTCCCTTGATTGTCAAGATGATGACTTGTTAAAGGAGATAGAACAAGACTTGGACAATAAAGAGAAAACAGCTGACAAAGTGGCTGACTCAATGGCTGAGATCATTAATAAAAGATTTGCACAGGGGCTTTCTGAAACAAAATTTAAAGAAAGGCTTGATAAATACCAACGCCCAGACAACTGCCCCAAGCTTCAGGTGCCCAAAGTGAATACAGAAATCTGGAAGGATTTGCCAGCCACTGTCAAACAGGCTGATGTTAAGATGGCTTCAGTGCAGAGAGCCATTGTCAAAGCCTCAGCAGCACTGGCACAGAACACTCAGGCTATACTCAAAGCATATAGCAAGAAAAAGTTGACTGATGCAGACATCAAAGCCTCTGTCACTGATCAGAACGCTGATGCTCTGGCCTTGTTGGGTCATGCATGTCACGAGCTGTCAGTAAAACGCAGACAGGTCCTGCGCCCTCATCTCCCCAGACAGCTGACAGGATTGTGCAGTGAGAGTGTTCCATTACTGGTCAGCTCTTTGGAGACAATCTGACTGCTTCCATCAAGGAGATCAAAGAGCTGGACAGACTGTCACATGGTGCAGGCCCAAGTCGTTATGACAACAGACAACGTAACAGACCATGGCAGAAAGCCAACAACAAAGAAAAACGTCCTTTTTTAGGCCAGAGACAGCAACACTACGGCCATCAAAAGAAGTTCCAGGGGAACAGAAACGCAAGACAGTTCTACCAGAAGAAAGCCTAGAGTCTGTGTCACTCTTGGATGGCCAGGTGAACACACTATCCCTCCTCATCTGCTGGATGAAATGAGACAGGAGGCTTTACTTTTTCAAGGTGGCAGGCTTACACAATATGTTGATAGATGGAAAAATTTGACAAAAGACCCTGAAATTTTAGAAACAGTACAAGGCGTGAGCCTTCAATTTGATTGTGATATTGGCCAAATCAGACAGGATTACACTTTCCAGCCCGAGTTAAATGCATCAGAAAAGAAAGTTATTGACAAAGAAATACAGAAACTTTGCCAAAAAGGTGTGATTTCAAAGTGTCAGACTGAAGCAGAGCAGTTTGTGTCACCAGTTTTTGTTCTTCCGAAGAAAGATGGAACTCATCTAATGATTCTGAACTTAAAGAAACTAAACGAAGATATCGTTTATTATCACTTCAAAATGGAAACCTTGCATACTGCTCTAAAACTAGTGACTCCAAACTGCTTCATGGCTTCAATGACTTGAAGGATGCATACTACTCAGTATCAGTCAAAGAGGAACACAGATTTCTCAGATTTGAGTGGGATGACCAGCTTTGGCAGTTTAACTGTCTGCCTAATGGGCTGGCACTTGCACCACGTAAATTCACCAAGCTGTTAAAACCTGTGTTTGCCACCTTGAGAGGGGAACGTCATCTTTCCTCAGTATTTTTGGATGATTCACTTTTGTTTGCAGAGACGAGAATGTCATGTGCCTCTAATGTATTTAACACAGTGAAACTTCTGAGGTCTCTGGGATTTATCATCCATCCCCAAAAATCAGTACTAGAACCCACTCGTCGCATTCAGTATCTGGGAGTCATCATTGACTCTGAGTCAATGACAGTAACTTTAACACCTGAGAGAGTAGCAGACATGGTTTCGATTTGCCTGTCAGCTGTCAAGAAAGATACAGTGAGTATCAGGGATATGGTGAGAGTGATTGGAAAGATAGTGGCTTCCTTTCCAGCGGTGATGTATGGGCCACTTCATTATAGACAGCTGGAGAAAGAGGAAAAGACAGCACTGTTGCTGTATGCAGGGAATTTTGACAGACACATGACATTGTCGCCTCTTGCCAAAAGAGAAACTAAATTGGTGGATCAACAACATTGAGACTGCTTATAATGTTATTCACCAAACAGAGCCTGATGTCACCTGACCTCGGATGCATCAAAAACTGGATGGGGTTGTGCATGTGAACAGTCAAAATCTGGGGGAGAATGGCTACCAGAAGAAAAAGATTTTCACATCAACTGTCTGGAACTTAAGGCAGCATTTTTTGCTTTGAAATGTTTCCTAAATCAGGTTTATGGGCGACATGTCCGTATCATGATAGACAACACAACTGCTGTTGCATCTATCAATCATATGGGAACAAGTCATTCCGATTCATGTAATTTGATGACACAGATGATATGGAACTGGTGCATTGACAATCACGTACGGTTGAGTGCTGCTTATATTC
>JAFLJL010016292.1:8831-16331 GCA_018398815.1 Conus ventricosus
GACAAGGAAAGGAAGGAGGGGGATGGGGGGTGGGAAACGAACCGACACCAGGTCAGTCTGCCCGTCTTCTAACACATTGTAACTTTCAGGTCTGTCCGTGTGCATGTGCATGTTCAACGCTTATGTTGTTGTTGCGTTGTTGTGTTGTTGCTGTTGTTGTTGTTGTTGTTGTTGTTGTTGTCCCCCATCCTCCAATGTTTTACATTTTTTCTTAAACTTTAATTCTGTCCGTGTGCATGTGCATCTTCAATGCTGTTGTTGTTGTTGTTGTTGTTGTTGTTGTTGTTGTTGTTGTTGTTGTTGTTTGTCGTCGATGTTGTCCTCAATCCTCCATCTTCCAGTGTTTTCCTTTTATTTCTTATTTACTTTTTTGGACAGTGGGGCCACCATTCTCCTGGGTTTTTTTTTCCACTGTCATCTTTTGCTCTGAAACTGACTCGCACTCACCATGCATTATCGGTGTGTGTGTGTGTGTGTGTGTGTGTGTGTGTGTGTGTGTGTGTGTGTGTGTGTGTGTGTGTGTTTTAACAGATGATGTTCAACGCTTCTAGTGTATGATACAACTTCATCGTTTCAACAGATTTCTCAAAATTTTCGCCAAGAAATCTGACGAGATGACGAGTAAAACGCAATACATTTTAACCATCACCCCTAAAACACACACACACACACACACACACACACACACACACACACACACACACACACACACACACACACATACACACAGAGAGAGAAAAAAAACCCACCAACCAAACCAAACTAAAACAAACAAACAAACAAACAAACAAACCCCAAACAGCCTGAGCGTGAAGTCACGCTCGTTTGAATTAATACACATCACGAAACAGAAAAAAAAGAAGGATGGACAATTGTGCCTTCTCTTGCATGCTACACACTATCCGGAAACTACTCTTGCCTCAGAGACAGCGGCCGGCCGGCCGGACAAATTAAGTTTTACGATATTATAGTAGTAATACGAGCCCTGAGCGCCTAGCACAAACAGGTACACCGAGAGGTTGAGATAACAAAGTGGTAGACGAGGCGAAGATTGCATGGTGTCTCTATGATTCTCTCCCCTTCTCCTACCTCATTCCTCTTACAACCCCCCCCCTCCCCTCCCCCACACCCCCACTCCTTCCTACCACCCACCCACCCAACCCACCACCTCCCACCTCTGCCTCCAGCTTCTCCAAAAGTCACAGAGCGGCCTTTCACTGTCAGAGTTCTTTTTGTTACTTATATTACAGGCCGTCACAGCTTCGTATGGTTTTAGCACCGTAGTTCTCCCTTCAACTCCCCCCCCCCTCTCCCCCTCCCTCCCACCCTCTCTCTCTCTCTCTCTCTCTCTCTCTCTCTCTCTCTCTCTCTCTCTTCTCTCTCTCTCTCTCTCTCTCTCTCTCACCCCTTCCTCCATCAAGTCTCCCAGTGCCCTGTGTGCATGCCTTTCATAGAATTTAATCCCCACCCCCCCCCCCCACCCCATCTCCGCCACCTTCATCCGATCGCTTCATTTCAGACATCCTGCCAATATCACTCCTGACTGCGAGGTGCCATCGGGGGTGGGGGTGGGGGTGGGGGTTGGTGGGGGTGGGGTGGGAGGCAGGGAAGGGGGAATACTTGGGAGGGAAAAAAAAAACAACAACCAAGGCCCATCCTCATGCCATTGTTGCCGCGTGTAAGGCGAGTTCACACCACACACACACACACACACACACACACACACACACACACACACACACACACACACACACACACACAAATTTCGGTTGGCCTCCATACATACCACCTGTACCACAACCACCTATACCACCACGTATACTACCACCCATACCATTACCTATACCACAACCACCTATACCACCACGTATACTACACCCATACCATTACCTATACCACAACCACCTATACCACCACGTATACTACCACCCATACCATTACCTATACCACAACCACCTATACCACCACGTATACTACCACCCATACCATTACCTATACCACAACCACCTATACCACCAGTATACTACCACCTATACCACTACCTATACCACCACCACCATACCACCACGTATACTACCACCCATACCACTACCTATACCACCACCACCCATACCACCACGTATACTACCACCATACCACTACCTATACCACCACCACCATACCACCACGTATACCACCACCATACCACCACGTATACTACCACCTATACCACTACCTATACCCACACCACCCATACCACCACGTATACTACCACCTATACCACTACCTATACCACCACCACCATACCACCACGTATACTACCACCTATACCACCTATCCCACCACCACCTATACCACCACCTATGCACCATCTATACCACCTATACCACCACCTATACCACCACCTGTACCACCTATACCACCACCTCTATCACTTATACCACCACCTATACCACTCATACCACCACCTATACCACCACTTATACCACCACCTGTACCACCTATACCACCACTTATACCACCATCTGTACCACCTACACCACCCACACCACCCACACCACCGCTTATTACCACCACACCTACACCACCTCACTAGCACCACTAACGGACGGACAGTCAACCCTCCCACTGCCTTGATTCAACACCACCACCACCACCGGCCCCCCCCCCCCCTCTTTCTCTCCTTCTCTCTCCCCCCTCTCTCTCTCTCTCTCTCTCTCTCTCTCTCAAGAGTCACACACACACACACACACACACAAAACACACACACACACACACACACACACAGACAGAGTCTGCTGTGGCCTCTACGACAGTGCACTGAAGACATAAATCCACTGACGGGCACCCCGTGGATTTCCTCGCTCACCCGCATTACCACATCAATTCCTCCCCCCCCCCCCCCCCCCTCCCCCCGTCCCCATCCCACGTCTCTCACCTCAACCCCCACCCACCCACCCTCCATCCTGTCTTCACTTACCCTCCCTGCCCCCCCCCTCTCTCTCTCTCTCTCTCTCTCTGTCTGTCTGTCTCTCTGTCTTTGTCTCTCTCTCTGTCTCTCTGTCTCTGTCTCTGTCTCTCTGTCTTTGTCTCTGTCTCTGTCTCTCTCTGTCTCTCTCTGTCTCTCTCTGTCTCTGTCTCTCTGTTTTTGTCTCTCTCTCTCTCTTGTCTCTGTCTCTCTCTCTCTCTCTGTCTCTCTGTCTCTGTCTGTCTGTCTGTCTCTCTCTCTCTCTCTCTCTCTCTCTCTCTCTCTCTCTCTCTCTCTCTCTCCTTCTCTCTCTCTCTCTACCTCCCCGCCCCTTGCGGGGTGCGCTGCCCAGTGAAGATGGTCTCGCTCACTCACGCTGTCACGGAGTCTGGGCGGAGGAGGGTGGGGGGACATCAGTCGTGGATCCCATCTCTCCACCCCCACCCCCACCCCACCCCACCCCCACCCTCCTAAGACCCGTACAGAGTGCGCCCGCCATACAATGCATCGTCTGTGTTCTCCCTCAACGACGATGTTGGCGGGCGAGTGGGGGACACCGGAAGAGGCGAGGCCCTCCGATTAATTCCCTGCTGGGCCTTCGCTCTTCACTGCGGCGGTGTAAAGTGCACTACGTACGAGTCGTAAGAACTCTTCTTGCTCTTTATATAACAGACGATGGGGCGAAAAACCCTTTCTATTTATTTATTAATTTACTTGATTACTTACGCATTCATTCATTCATTCATTCATTCATTCATTCATTCATTACTTTCTATTTGTTTATTTATTCATTTATTTATCTGTCTATTGTCTTTCTTGAATGTCTCTTGCTTTTCACAGAAGATTTGAGAAAGGATTTGTTGTTGTTGTTGTTTTAATATCTCCTCTTCTTCTTCTTCTTCTTCTTCTTCTTTTCTTCTTCTTCTTCTTATCATTATTATTATTATTATTATTATTATTATTAATTACTCTTCTTCTTTTTCTTCTTCTTCTTCATCTTCTTTCTTCTTCTTCTTCTTCTTCTTCTTCTTCTTCTTCTTCTTCATCACCATCATCATCATCACATCATCATCATCATCTTCTTCTTCTTCTTCTTCTTCTTCTTCTTCTTCTTCTTCTTCTTCTTCTTTGCCGATCTTAAAAAATACATCTGGTACCCTTTTATTTATGGAATACCTAATACGGGTATCAGAGTAGACCTACGGGAAGACCTACTTCATTTTGAAAGACAGTGCATCACTGAATGTCTCTGTTGCTTTTCTTTCTTTCTTTCTTTTTTCTTTTTTTTTTTAATCCATTCTTGCACGCGAGACAATTTTTTTTCCCGAAAAGTCACACAACTATTGTTTCTGCGTGTCTTGAAATCGATACAAGGTACATACTATAGGACGCCGGTGCCAAGGTATGGGTTTTTTATGTTTTTTGTTGTTGTGGTGGTGGTGGTGGTGTGTTGTGGTTGTTGTTGTTGTTGTCGTTTTAACCACCGGAGATACAGAATGGGGGATTTCAAGTCGCTTCCCGGCCAGTTCTATTTGTCTTCCCTTCAACTGAAGGAAACCGCGATGATAAACAAAAAATAATCACGGTAAATCTAAACTGATAATGACACATAAAGTCATTGATAACCGAAAGCTTGAGTTTTATGACGATGACACACGAGGTTGTGAGGTCGTGTAATCGTAATTGTGTGTGTGTGTGTGTGTGTGTGTGTGTGTGTGTGTGTGTGTGTGTGTGTGTGTGTGTGTTGCGTTGCGTTGCGTTGCGTTGCGTTGCGTTGCGTTGCGTTGCGGTGTGTGTGTGTGTGTGTGTGTGTGTGTGTGTGTGTGTGTGTGTGTGTGTGTGTGTGTTGTCTTGTGTGTGTGTGTGTGTGTGGTTGTGTGTGTGTGTGTGTGTGTGGTGTGTGTGTCTTGTCTTGTCTTGTCTTGTCGTGTCTTGTGGTGTGTGTGTGTGTGTGTGTGTGTGTGTGTGTGTGTGTGTTTATTACCCCCTTTTTTTATCGTATTTTTCCTTTTTTTTTTTTTTTTTTTTTTAAACACAGATCAAGGCCAATTGTGTATCAACACGTAGGCCAGATAGAGATTGTCATGATCACAGAGTACCTACATGTTTCAGACTGTGAATTTAAATCAAAGAAAGAAAACGGAAAGAAAAATATAAAGTGGCTAAATCAGAAAAAAAGAAAGAAAGAAAGAACGAAAAAAAAAAAAGAAAAAAAGATTTTTTAAAAAGGAAGGAAAAAAAGAAGAAAAAGACAGTGAGAAGAAAAGAGAGAAAAACTACAAAGTGGATGAAAGAAAGAAATACAAACGTCTACCGTGGCAAAAAAGGCGAGAAAAGAAGAACACTGGGAAAACGTAGATTACAATGATATACAGGAAGACGAAAATGGATTAATATTGTACAGTGAATTTAATACCAACAATAACAACTCACACACACACACACACACACACACACACACACACACACAGAGCTACGAACTAGATTAAAAGTAAACTTTAAATCAATTTGAAAATAAAAAGAGGGCATAACGAACTAGATTAAAAGTAAACTTTAAATGAATTTGAAAATAGAAAGGGGCATGGCAACTATAAAGTGGGGTTTGAAAACACAGACACGAAAAAACTACGCCTGAAATTGGAGAGAGAGAGAGAGAGAGAGAGGAGAGAGAGAGAGAGAGAGAGAGAGAGAGGGAGAGAGAGAGAGAGAGAAAAACACAAACCGTATACAGAGTATTGATATTATTTAGCGTATGATGGGAAAATCAAAGTTCCGTAACCTGAACCTGTCAACTCGCATCCCCCGCCAAAAAAAAAAAAAAAAAAAAAAAAAAAAAAAAACAACACCTGTCATCAGCCGCCGTAGTGGAGTGGTTAGCGTCGCGACTCCTGGTTGGCAGATCGTAGGGTCGATTCTCACCAGCGCTATTTGTTCGTGGGATTTTTCTACCCGACCGGGCTCCTACTCACAGTTTAATTTGCTTTTGGGCTTGTTTGTGAAGGCTTGGACCACACGGTCGGATTTCATCCACTTAAATGGATGCGTCTCTGAGAGTGTTGCTCAAATTTCCTGACCAGCACTGCAGACGGCCGTATCTCTCGGGCCTGGTTGAAGCCGGGTTATGTTATGAAAGTAGAACGTAGGGTATACAGCCTGTCATGCAGTCTCAGAGCAGAACGGCAATGCGTAACATCATCTTCGTCATCTTCATCGATCAGTATTTTCAACAACAAAAAGTCTGATTCTGTGGGGTTTCATGCCCTGCTCTCATGGTGACCTCAGTCTCGATGGCCTCTCCACACCTAAGGCCTTGCTGTGATTCTGCCGTGGTCAGCAGTGATGGCAAATCATGAGGACTGTCGTCAGATGGACGTGGTGACGCCCTCCGGAGGGAGAGCTCACTGGCGTCGGCTCCGGGACTAAGCAGTTCTTGTCGTCACCAGGGACGGGGTGAGGAGGTTGGAGGAGGGAGGTCGGATGGGGGGGGGGGGGGGGGGGGGCTTAGTAGGTAGTGTCTTGCGTATGCTGGATCAGAACAAGCACCACTGAACACCACCGAAGTGACTTGGCAGCAGTGCAGTGTCTCCTCTGGTGGGTTGCCTCATGACGACTTGACATTGACGGCTCCGCGGGCCGGGGCTGTGGCTGTGAGCGAAAGTTCGGAAAGAGCGGCGTGGGTGCAATGCCACTGAGGTGGCACAGAAGATGAAACAGGAAAGAAGAAAAAAAAAAAGAAAAAGAAAAGAAAGAAAATATAACCGTCAAACTAATCGTTTGGGAGTCGTTTAGCTTGATGGCTCATCCAGATCCTATCACTATGCAGTGACTAAAGCAAAAGCCGTTGTCTTTGATCATGGTGTCCAGCGGGACTGACAAAGTTCTGCATTTTGATGCCATTGACTACGACAATGCCAGAAAAAGGCTTCACATTAGCTGCCTGGTCTCTTCTGTCGTTTGGGCCACCTCAGATCTCGCAAAGCGATGACGGAGCTGAATTCACTACATCTATCGTCATGACTCCGAACTGAATTCACCACATCTATCGTCCATGACTCCGAACTGAATTCACTACATCTATCGTCCATGACTCCGAACTGAATTCACCACATCTATCGTCCATGACTCCGAACTGAATTCACTACATCTATCGTCCATGACTCCAAGAACCTGCAGATAGAAGTCGCCATCGTGCCAAAGGCTCAACTATACCATCCCAGTCACGTGGGTGGGCAGCACGTGCGCACTGTCGTGTCCAAGTCGTGCTGATAGCTGGCGCGATGACAGATGTATGACAGACTTTATGGAACGAGAGGTTGAAGTCTCTTCAGTTTGAGAAACAGCAACGACAACGACAACAACATGAACAAAATAAGGCGCCACAATGGAAGTAAACAGGTACCCTGTGTAGCTTTTCTTCTTCGTTGTCTTCTTCTTCTTCTTTCTTCTTTCCTTCTTCTTCATTCTTCTTCTTCTTCTTCTTCTTTCTTTAAAGCATGCGTGAAGATCGGACAGACGTCTCTATAACTCTTCTTTAAAATGTTTACCAGCAATTA
>JAFLJL010016292.1:21331-28831 GCA_018398815.1 Conus ventricosus
ATGATCGCAGAGGCACTGCAAACAACCAAAAAACAAACTAAGAAGCACAAAAGAGAGTGTAAAATAATTACAGTTTGCACTTAGTTAGTACACAACACAAGAAACAGTGAATTGTCAGAAGCGCCCCCCCCCCCCCCCACCCCCCCCCCACACACACACACACACCCTCCCATTCCTCCCCTAAAAGTTTTATTCCTGCATGCAAATAATAGGCAAAAAGAAAAGGGGGGGGGGGGGGGATAATGCCCCAAACAATGCTGTCGACGACCACCGGGAGGAAAAAGGGGCAACGGGAGAAGAATATAAAAAATGTGGTCACCCTACTCCTCGCTGTTACTTGTAAAGTCGTACAAGAGGACCTTTTTTTTTCTCCCCATCAAATTCACTTGCCTGGTTCGTATTCTGTATTTTCATTTCTAAAAATATTTTTACTCTCTACTTGGGATTTTTCTTTCTTTTGTGTTTAATTGGCAATAGTAGTTTAGTCGTGAGAACCTTACAACGTACGAATTTCTCCATGCGAAAACAGCTGCTCTCTCTAGGGGAAAAGATTTTAAAAATATTCAAAGTAACCTATCTTACCCACACTGACACCACATTACAACGAGAGCTCGCCCAGAAGGCAGCGAAAAATGTGATGATTTCTCTGTTTTTCTGTCGGACGGGATGCCATCTCGCCATTGTCGACTCTGAACTCGTGCTCTCACCACTAAAACAAAGCATGGCCTCTATCATTTACAGAGACTTGGGTGTGTGTGTGTGTGGTGTGTGTGTGTGTGTGTGCGTGTGCGTGAAATGTGCGAGCGCGGCGCGCCTGTGAAACAAAAAATTCACTCAGAAAACGTTTCAATCTGCTAGATCTCACATCAAGAACAACTCGGGACCAGTCACCAACCATTTCAACCTGCCCAGCCACACCCTAGCTAACAAGAAATGCATGGTGATAGAAAAACTTTTTCAGACAGCCACACGCACAGAATTTGTAGGGAAAAATTCCGGATAAGCAAATTGAAAACTCTCCACCTTTCGGACTCAACTCACAACAATAACTGTTCATTTTTCTACGCTCCCTTTGACTCCTTTTGCCTCCCCCCTACCAAACCCCCCCCCCCCTTTTTTTAACCCCCCCACACACACACACACACACACTCCCCACGCACACACCCCACACACACACACACACACACACATACACACACACACTCTAACTCACTAAACACTCACTCACACTAACACACTCTCATTTTACGAAACACACTCCCACACGTGCGGACGCGCGCACGTTTTACACACACTTACTCACCCCTCTTCCTTACCTTAACGTCCCTTTGCTCCCCTTCCATTTGAAAAAATTGCCTTGTACGTGCAAAACCTTTTCCTTTTTAGTTTCTTGTTTAAGACAGTAAATTTTTATTCACGCTCTTTTTATGTACAAATGTTTGTGACCCGCCGGGCCAGTCAATTCACCCACTGAGGAAGGCATTAAAGCCGAAAATTTTGGAAATCTTTTTATCTTGTCGTTGTGGTTTTTAAACTGTCTGTTTTATATAATATATATATAATATATATATATATATATATATATATATATATAAATATAAATTTATATATATAAATTGTCAACCCGGGTGATGTCAGTGGGGAAAGGGACTAGCGCACAGCCCAAACACACCCCACAGCTTGCTTACATCTCATTCATATATCATGCTTCGTCACATCAAACCACTATAAAGCTATAACTTTACTACACATGTTCATAGAACAAACATCAATGCAATGGAATCAAACAAAATAAAACATTCTCTCCCTTTCCTGAACTTCACAAAATCATTTATCTAAAACATCATTAACTCAACCCGGTATAAATAGATTTCTACTTTTCCTGGCCAGGTGATCTTAACTATCACGAATCACTGTCTCTTCTTTTCTTTCTTTTCTTTCAAATGTCACTTTCACAACACGACACAGCTGCTGGCACTGGTGTTGGGCTGATTGCACCGGGCAAGCTGGACTGCTGGCACCGGTCAGCTGGACTGCTGATGAAAGTGGCGCTGGCCAAGTATGAGGCGAACCCAAGTGAGGATAGAACAGTGACTATCAACATCGATCTGTTCTCCTTCTTTCTTCCCGCATTAACACATTGCACCCCTCTCTCCCCTCTCTCTTCTAGTCTGCTCTTATCAAATGGACATGGTTGCTTTTCTTTTCCTTTTTTTTTTCCTTTTCTTTTCTTTTCTTCTTTATTATTAGCAACTCTCTTTCTCTCCACATCTCTCCCCATCCTTCCTCTGCAGACTATCTCATGCTAATCTCTCAACTTGGTTCTCTTCTCTCCTCCCCTCATCTCTCTGCTTTTCCTCTCCTCCGAGATTACACTCAGACCTCTCTCTCTCTCTGTCTCTCTGTTCGTTCTCCCCTCTTCCTTCTCCCGTTCTCTCACTCTCACATCCTCTTTATTCGTTCCGATCTGTCCAAAAAGGGGGAGTACCATTGGTCAGTAATTTTACCGCCCTGACAACCCGGGAATTTATCTCCCTCTAATTCCATTGGATATTCAAATCATGACAGTCACGCCTACACACCTTTCTCTCTGTGGTGGTCATCGGTCATTTAATTGATTAGCTAATTTCACCCCCCCACACACTTTCCTTCCCCCCTTTCCTACTTAACTGGCGCCGTGTGGCTTAAGTCGTGACACTGGTCAGTTAAATTAGGGCCAGCTAGTCCCGGGTGGGCGCCACGACGTCCCAACTAACAATGACGCTGGCAGACAAATTGGCCAGATGAGCCCCAGCCCGGCCCCTAAAGACTCGTCTCCTAGACATCGAGGCGTCGGTCAAAACGGCTTAGTCATCTGGGTGGATCGTACCGTCTCTGTGAAGCCTCTCCACTAAGCTTAATTGGCCGGATCCGAACCATGGGCCCGGCTAACGTGGCGCTAAAAATGCTGCGTTTGGACTTAGTCCAGTTGAAGTGGCCGCGACGGACCACACTTTGGGTTTTGTTTAATTTTGACCGACAAATTTCCCCCTTGCAA
The DNA here is from genome assembly GCA_018398815.1 of Conus ventricosus. Classification (NCBI taxonomy): domain Eukaryota; kingdom Metazoa; phylum Mollusca; class Gastropoda; order Neogastropoda; family Conidae; genus Conus; species Conus ventricosus. The sequence goes on from JAFLJL010016292.1 coordinate 24,369, forward strand.
AAGACTATCACCGCATTGCTCCCAAAAAAACGGGACAAAAAAGACAACAACCGAATTTGCGACCCCCAGCTACACGTGCAAAGTTGAAAAATACTTTACAACCAGCGGTTTATAAATTATAAAATATATCATTAGTGAATACCACTCCAATGAGTTATCATTGACGTGCGCTCTTGCGTTATTTCAACTCATTTTATAACGACCTCTGTGCGCACTTATGCCATTCCCCTACCTGCGGATTTGCCACATCTTCTTTCACAATTCTTATGAAAAGCACAATATAATATGATCACGATCCATGACACTTCACTGAGGAATCTCCATCCTCACTTATTGCAAATAATGCATCACTACACAAGCGACTGTATGCTCCAAGCATAACTACATTCACATGAACAAGTCTCACAAAGAAAATATGAACAAGTCTCACAACAAAAAAATATGAACCATAGCCAACTGGGAATGAACCCATATCCAATCAACATAACTGTCATCAACACATATTATCAACAAAGCACCCCGGATATGACTGACTTCCTCTGAGTTGCAGCTTGCTAGACTACACGGCTTAAATAGTCAGCTCCGACATTCTGTCGACCGGAATGTACTGCACTCGGTACCTGTAGGGCTGCAGTGCCATTGCCCAACGCAGAACCCTGCTGTTTTTCAGCTGTGCCTCCTGCAGGAATTTGAGTGGTTGGTGATCTGTCTCTATCACGAACTCTTTCCCATACAAGTATTTGTGGAACTTCTGCACGGCCCACACGACAGCTAAACACTCCTTCTCCACCGTTGCGTACCCTTCTTCACACTTTGTCAACTTCCTGCTAGCATATCTCACAGGAAACTCGACCCCTTCATGCTCCTGCAACAATACTGCACCTATCCCACCACCTGATGCATCTGTCCGCAACAAAAATGGTTTGGACATATCTGGTAGCTTCAAGATGGGACGGGAACCTAGTCTTTCCACACCGTCTGCAGTGCTTGCTCTGCAGCGTCTGACCATTCGACCACTGCCGGTTTCCCTGCCTTGACCAAATCACTGAGAGGACTCGTGATTGCAGCAAAATTTGGGACAAACTCCCTATAGAACCCAATAAAACCTAGCAGACTCCTGACTTCTGTTTTGGTCTTTGGTCTCTCTGAATTCATCATCTTCTCCACCTTTCCTCTTTCCGGCTGCTTTGTGTCGCCTCCGACAACAAAACCTAGGAACTCCTACTGTCTAGCCCTTCATACAGTGACACATCCCTGTATGACTCTTCTGGAAACTTAGGCAACAAAATCTCCCCTTCTTCTCTGGGTCTCTTTCACCTCCATCAATGATTGCTGCTGCGCCTATGTGCTGAGTCCACGCTGAATATATTTGCGGAGAAAATTCGCATGGAAAAGTTTTGGTTTCCCATTCACATCAATTCGGTAATCCCGACCGACCTTTTCAGTGATGGTGAATGGTCCCTTCCATGCATCAGCAGCTTGTTGTGCCCCCATGGGAAGCAGTACCAGGACTTGATCTCCCGCCTTGAGGATTGCTTCCTCACCTTCCTGCCATATTGCTTCTTCTGAACGACCCTAGCTTCTGCAAATTTTCCTTTGCAACCTTACACGTCCCATACCTGTGCCCCCCTTTTTGGGAACAGGGCGAGATTGGGACGATTAGATCAATAGCCCCCCTCCTGAACGGTGTTGTCAATTAAAGGGGGATGTTAAGAGGCGCCTTCCTCTTCACCCCCTCTTGTGGCTGACCTTTGACACACGCCCACATGAAAATGCAGAAACGTTTTATGTCTCCCATTGCTCCTGGCCATGAAAGTCATCAAAGATTCGGCAGCTTTTTTGCTGGTGCCGAGATGACCCCGCCATGAGCGACTCGGGGACCCACTGACATGACAGTGTCACGATAACCTGCTGGTCCCTCTAACTGAGTGGTCCCTTACCTGTCTTCCCCTTGGTGAACACTGGGTACAACAGCCCGCCTTTCACAAGAAATTCTGTCTCACCTCCTCTAACCTCCTGTTTCTCTCCACCTCTTGCCAACTCCCAAGACTTCACGAGCGAAGGTCTTTTCCTGCGCGCCCTAAACTCATCAGGCGACACATCTATGCCGACTTCCTTCCTGAACAACTAACGGTTTAACAACCTTTTCCCCCCTTCTTGCTCCGTGTCTGAACTGCTGCCCCTGTAAGCAGTCAACAACCAGGATCCCCTGGATCCCTTGCACCTGGAATATTTCCGATGATCAAATCATGAAGGGTTTCTTTCCCTCACCAACGCAGACAACTCGCCTGAGAAGTAAGGGGTAAAGTACTTCTATCTTAGCAACTGGAAACTCCCTCACATGCCATCGATTAGAGTACAGGTCTGGATTTGTCCCGTCAAATCCCCTTTATCGACCAGCGTTGTTCTACTACCCCGCATGAACAAACCCGTGTCTCGTAACACTTTCACCCTCTGCTGGCCAATCCACCCTTCTTCCACTGGTAACCCAACCACTCAGCCTAGTGCCCCTATCCTGACACTGACTGCTGTCCATGCTAGCCAAGGCTGCACTCCACCCTCTCAGACTGAATCCCTTTTGGTTCCACTGCAGGTCGTTTCCCTTGACGACCCTTATCCACCTCTTGCAAGGCTGCTGCCTTCTGGAACCTCATGCGACAATCCCTCGCCACATGTCCCTTCTTGTGACAAATGAAACACCTAATGTCCCTTTGCCCTTCCTTCTGCCCCACCACTGGGTTTGCAGACTTTGCAGAAAACTCCCCTGGTCTCCTTGCATCTTTCTCACCTATGCCCGGCACCTGTTTCTCCTGCACCTTAGTGCCCAAACGTGCCTCTCTATACACCTCTGCGAACTTCAACATACTCCCCTGCTGTCTCTGGCTGTCTCTCTTTCAAATGTATAGTTTAACTCAGGGCCGCAACCTGACAAAACTGTTCTTTCATAACTACTCTTCAACTCGGCGAACTCCTTCTTCGTACCACTCAACTCTAACCACTTCTCAAAATAGTGATCTAAACGTGCACCAAACTGAGTGTACGTCTCACCTGCTTGTAATTTAGCTAAACGAAATTTCTTCCTGAACCCCTCCTCTGTGAGGTCAAATCCTTTCATTAAAGACTCCTTCACAGCACCAAAATCAGACTGTTGTTCTGCTGGTAACGCAGTGAAAATCTGCAATGCCTTCCCCGTCAATAGCGCTGACAAAATGACTGCCCACTCTTCTGGAGGCCAACCCTGACTGGTCGCAAACGTTTCGAAACGACTGATGTATGCATCAATCGAATCGGTTCCTTCAGAGAATTTTGGCAACTTGGTCGGGAGCATAGCTGCGCACAGAGTCACTGGAAAGTGAGCTACCATCCTCGGTGGTCTCCCTTTGATTCTCACTTTCTCCAACTCTAATTGAACCTTTAATCTTCCGTTTCCTGCTTCATTCTTTCTGTCTCCTGCGCTTCCCTTATTCTTTCTGTCTCCTGCTTCATTCTTTCTGTTTCCTGCGCTTCCCTTATTCTTTCTGTCTCCTGCTTCATTCTTTCTGTTTCCTGCGTTTCCCTTATTCTTTCTGTTTCCTGCGCTTCCTGATTAGCCTGAATCCTTAACCTTTCTGTTTCTTCCTTTTCTACGCGACACGTCGTCTTTCCGCGCGTTCATCTCTTTCCATCTTTTGTTGGTTTTCAACGAATGCACGCAACTCATCTCCTGAGTAACCTAAATCACGAGCGACGCTCACGAGTTGTTCAATAGGGGTGTTCTTTCTTCCGCCATTAACCTTCTTTTTTTGTTTTTGAACAAGATTTTATAACTACGACAGCCAAACTGGTGTTAACCGACACGAGTGACGTAATAGCACAATCCTATGAATGATAAATATTAGCTGGGACAACGTAGTTAGTTTTATAAGACCCCAGCGCCTGACCCAACTATGAGGGCGAATTATAGGTAATCTGTGCGAAATAAGTACTCTGGGCTGAAATGCCAAGCCTAGTATTAACTATCTTGGAAGCAATGCCAAGCCTAGTATTTAACTATCTTGGGAACATACAGTAAGACAACCCCTTGTCTTAGGATTACAGTACTTGAATCCCACCCAGCTTCCTCTCTGAGAAGTTGAACAATTATAATAAATGGGCCAGAATATCCTGGCAGGCTCGCCAATAAATTGTCAACCTCGGTGATGTCAGTGGAGGAAGGACTAGCGCACAGCCCAAACACACTCACAGCTTGCTTACGATCTCATTCATATTATCATGCATTCGTCACATCAAACCACTAGTAAAGTCTATAACTTTACTACACATGTTCATAGAACGAAACATCAATGCATATGGAATCAAACAAATAAAACATTCTCTCTTTCCTGAACTTCACAAAATCATTTATCTAAAACATCATTAACTAACCCGGGTATAAATAGATTTCTACTTTACCTGGCCAGTGATCTTAACTATTCACGAATCAC
>JAFLJL010016292.1:33831-39488 GCA_018398815.1 Conus ventricosus
ACAACAACAACAAAAACAGCAACAACAACAACAGCAATAATGATGAGAAGAAGAAGAAGAAGAAGAAGAAGAAGAAGAAAAGTGAAGCATGTTCGAGGCTGCCTACTGAACAATGAAGATAGCTCAACGTTTTTACAAAACGAGGGAGGCAGTTGACGGGAGGTGGGGCAGGGGGGGGGGGGGGGGGGGGGGGGGGGGGGGAGGGGGGGTAAAAATTTTTTTATACGAAAACACAAACCACCCAAAAAAAGAAAGAAAGGAACTTTAGATGAAAACATAAACCATTCATTTTCGCATTTATCTAACCGGAAAAAAAAAGAAAAGAAAACAAGTATGTATGAAAACTAAAACCATCCCCCAAAAAGACAGAAAAAGAATTTTTATGAAAACACAAACAATTCATTTTCGCATTTATCTAAAAGAAAGAAGAAAGAAAAGAACTGTATGTATGAAAACACAGACCACCCAAAACAGAAAGAAGAGAACTTTAGATAAAAACACAAACCATCCATTTTCGTATTTATCTAATAGAAAAAAAAGACAAAAAGAACTATTGAACAGTAAAAACCACCAACACCCAATAAGCATATTGCAAATTTTCGGTTTATTGGTAAAACCTTTGTCAAGCATAAAAAACCAAGGGCCCACTAAATGACAGCCCAAAGCACAGCATTTATATTCTAAGACTGATCATCTCTCACTCACAATTCACCTGAATTCCCACTCACTGCTTTAAAATCCTAACAGAAGCCTACCAGAATTAAAGAAAGAAAAGGCAGCAATGAGCTTATGTGAAATAAAAACATGGGGCGGTCAGTCAAGACCTTAAAAAAACAAACGGAAATGAGTTCAAGCTCACACTGGTGCCTCTAAAGATACCCGACAACACCCTCTCCCCTAACTCCATCATTTTTAAAATGCATCTTGTGCTTACAATAAGGTAGTGGAAAACACATTTATGAATTTCACATGCAAATGGTACTGTTGTATAGACTCACATTACATTCAACTGAAACCTGAAAAGTCTTATCTCTCACTTTTCCCACCATCCTCCCTCACCATTAACTCTCATTCCCACCATACAATCCCTACCCATCCCTTTCTATATGTTTATACTTGCGTTTGTGTGTGATCCTTTCTATATGTCTATACTTGCGTTTGTGTGTGAATACTTGCGTGTGTGCGTTCATACATGCATGCGTGTATGTGTGTGTGTGTGTGTGAGTGAGTGAATGAGTGTGTGTGAGTGAGCATTTGTGTGTGTGTGTGTGTGTGTGTGTGTGTGTGTGTGTGTGTGTGTGTGTGTGTGTGTGTGTGTATGTGTGTGTGTATGTGTGTGTGTTTGCGTGCATGTGTGTGCGTGTGTGAGTGACTCTGTGTGTGTGTGTGTGTGTGTGTGTGGTGTGTGTGTGTGTGTGTGTGTGTGTGGTGTGTGTGTGTGCGTGCTTGCATGCGTGTGTGTGTGTGTGTGTGTGTGTGTGTGTGTGTGTGTGTGTGTGTGTGTGCGTGTGCGCGCGCGCGCATGTGTCTGTTACATGTAAGTAAGAAGTGTGGTACCCTACATTCAGCTAGTCCCAGACATTGAGGCCATTGGGGTAGTTTGTCCTAATCTTATGCCGCCAGTACCTTTCACGTGTTCTTCTCTGTCTGGTATCAAGTGTTTTCATCAGTTCAATAGGAGTGACACGGAGATCCTCCTCACTTTGTCCACTGCTTTGAAAATGTTTGGCTACTAAAGTTTCCCTGCATGTGAAATCAGTCCTACCAACACTCTGTGTTTGGGTTCTAATGTTATGAGTTTTGTTGTCTGTTTTTTTAATGTTCGATCTATGGCCATGGAATCGCCTGGACAGGGTCTGGCTTGTTTCTCCGACATATTGAACATCTTTACACCTAGCACAGTCCACTAAGTAAATTAGATTAGAGCTTTTGCAGCCCATAGCATCTCTGATGTGGAAAGTCTGGCCCTGTTCTAACACTTGTGAATGTAGATGTCTCTTGAAGATGTTTCTGACAAAGAACACATCTGCTGGCGGTACATTTGTATACTCCTGGTGACCTGTCATTTTGTTTATGAGTGTTGACTTGTGGTGGCTTGGATGGCATCAGAATTTTCCTAAGATTGTTACAGTTTCTTTCCCCTACCATGGTGACTGCGGCATGGCTTTCTGCATTCTACGGCTTCCTGTGAAGGTCGGGCATCATGTCTTTGAGCCATCCTCCTATGTCTGGATGAGAGGGGTTGTGGGTTTTATGAAGGGAACCCTCTCGTTGTTTTTCTTGATTTTGTATTGGAGGTTTGTTCTATATATGTAAATACAAACCACCCATAAAGAAAGAAAAGAACTTTATATAAAAACACAAGCCATCCATTTTTGTCTTTATCTAATAGATAAAAGATAGAAAAGATAGAAAAGAACTACATATGTAAACACAAACATAGAAAAGAACTACATATGTAAACACAAACATAGAAAAGAACTACATATGTAAACACAAACATTGAAAAGAACTACATATGTAAACACAAACATAGAAAAGAACTACATATGTAAACACAAACATAGAAAAGAACTACATATGTAAACACAAACATAGAAAAGAACTACATATGTAAACACAAACATAGAAAAGAACTACATATGTAAACACAAACATAGAAAAGAACTACATATGTAAACACAAACATAGAAAAGAACTACATATGTAAACACAAACATAGAAAAGAACTACATATGTAAACACAAACATAGAAAAGAACTACATATGTAAACACAAACATAGAAAAGAACTACATATGTAAACACAAACATAGAAAAGAACTACATATGTAAACACAAACATAGAAAAGAACTACATATGTAAACACAAACATAGAAAAGAACTACATATGTAAACACAAACCAACAAAAACAAAACAAAGAAAAGAACTTGAGATGAAAACACAAACACAAAATTTTCGCATTTATCTAATAGAAAAAAAAAAGAACTATTATATGGAAGCACAATCCATTCATTTTCGCATTTATCGAATAGAAACAAGAAAGAAAAGAACTTTATATGAAAACACAAACCACCAAAAAATAAAATTAAAAAAAAATTAAAAAAAGAAAGAAAGAAAGAAAAGAAAAGAACTTTATATGAAAGCACAATCCATTCATTTTCGCATTTATCGAATAGAAACAAGAAGGAAAAGAACTTTCTATGAAAACACAAACCACCCCCCCCCCCCCCCAAAAAAAAAAAAAAAAAAAAAGAGAGAGAGAAAGAAAAGAACTTATATGAAAACACAATCCCCCCCCCCCCCCCCAAAAAAAAAAAAAAGAAAAAAAAAGAAAGAAAAAAAAGCAACTTTATATGAAAGCGCAATCCATTCATTTTCGCATTTGTCTAATTCCCTTCCCCCCCCCCCCCCCCCCCCCCACCCTTCCACCCACTCCATCCTCCTCGTTCCCTCCACCTCTCCCTAAACACCCCCTGTTCCATGTTTCAGAAACACGACTCGCGACTAACATGCCCAGAGCTCTGGGAGAAGTATACCATGTACGTGCGAAGACTATCATAGCCACCCATTTCAGTCCCAGACAGGAAGGACATAGGTTTACATCTGGCCACTTAACTAACAGAGGAATGTCGGGGTGGGTTGGGACTGAGGTGGGATGAGGGATTCTCTTGACAGAAAAGAATATCCTACACTTACAAAGTGAAAGGAAGGGAGAAAGTTTGTTAAAAAAACGGAACAAGCTCGTTGTCGCCATGGTTTTTGTTGTGCATGAGTGGGGAGGAACGGCTAGGGGGAGGGGGGGGGGGGGGGGGGGGGGGGGGGGGGGGAGGCGTGAGGTGTGTGGGGGGGAGGGGGGGGTAGGAGTTGTGGATGAAATGGGTGAGGGGGTGAGGAGGTGGACAGAGGATTTCGTTAACAGAAAAGAAACTTGCGGCAGCACCGGCTTCAGTTTCAGTTTCCATCCAAGGAAGCGTCATTGCGTGCGGACTAGTCCATATACGCTACACCACATCCGCTAATTTTGAGACCACACTAGGACGCATGAATCTCAAGCTGGATGGATAAATTGAATTAAACAACAAAGAAGAGACAATTGAAGAAGCTGGTCCCGGGGCTGCGACTCAGCGGATGTTGACCTACCATTACCCAACGCCTGGTCAGACCTTGAGTGACCTACCTACCATTTTTCGTCTTTGTGTGTGTGTGTGAGTGTGTGTGTGTGTGGGTGTGTGGTGGTGGTGTGTGTGTTGGTAGTGATTTACACGTGTGGTATGATGTGTGTGCATGGGCTGCATGTGTGTAGGTTGTGTGTGTTTGGTGTGTGTGTGTGTGTGTGTATGTGTGTGTAGTGTGTGTGTGGTGTGGGCGCGCGCGCGCACGCAAGAGTGTGGCACGGCTTGTTTGCTGTTTGTGTTGTGTGTGTGTGTGGTTGGTTGTGGTGTGAGTGTGTGTTGTGTGTGTGTGCCTGCATGCATGTGCGCGTGGTGTGTGCGTGGTGCAGAAGTGCGTGTGCATGGTGTGTTGTGTGCGTGTGGCGGAAAGTTCGTGTGCAATATGTGCGTGTGTGCGTGCGCGCGCGCGCGTTGTAATGTTGTGGTGTGTGTAAGTGCGTTGCACGCGCGCGTGTGTGTTTTGTGTGTGTTTGTGGGTTGGTTGTGTGTGTGTGTGTGTGTGTGTGTTGTGTTGTGTGGGAGTGTGTGTGTGTGTGTAGTGAAGGCGTGCGTGAATGTTCAAAAATGATTAGGAACAAACAAGACCGATTAAATTTAGAGCTCGCGCACAACAGCACAGTGGGGATGCAGCACCGAGAAGAGTGAAGGGTGGGGGGGGGGGGGAGAGTCTTGCTAAGGAGTGTGGGAACGAGAGGTGTATGTGCACATAGACACCGCAACGGCACTGTCACAACCATACACGCACCCGCGCACGCACTCACACACACACACACACACACACATACCCACGCAACGCACGCCCCCACGCACGCAACGCAACGCAACCCACGCACCACACACACACACACACACACACACACACAAACACACACACACACACACACACACACACACACACACACACACCAATCAACTGACCTAACGAGCTCCTCATGATCATATGAAACGTCAAAGCATATGATAGTAACAGTAGCTTACAATGAAATTTGTTATTCCAGCTTTGTCTTCTTTTTTTCGTTAGAGAATATTTCACTGGTTTGATTTAAACACACACGACACACACACACACAGCACGACACGCACACACCGCACGCACGCGACGCAACCAAACACACAACACGACAACACACACACACTCACACACACACCACACGACCCACCACACAACACACACACACAACACACAAACAAACCACACACACCACACACACACCACACAAACACACACACAACACACACACACACACACAACACACACACTCCAATGTTTCTTCGTTCTGATAAAAGCAAGTTCTGAATTCATGGTAAGGGGGGGGGGGGGGGGGGGGGGGGGGGGGGGGGGTGTAGATCAAATTATCATTATCCCTGGTCGTGGTGGTACAAACGGTTTGGCATAGACAAGTCTTTCGCGGCTATGTGGCAGAGTAAAGTCCTGACATTTGACCCAAGTGAATGGGCTCAATGGTAGCAGACATAATGCG
>JAFLJL010016294.1:0-10000 GCA_018398815.1 Conus ventricosus
GGAGGTTGATACTGTAACACACAATGTTTATGTTAGTGTGTTCGCTATTGGGGGGGAGAGGTTGATACTGTAACACACAATGTTTTATGCTAGTGTGTTCGCTATTTGGGAGGAGGTTGATACTGTAACACACAATGTTTATGTTAGTGTGTTCGCTATTTGGCGGGAGGTTGATCCTGTAACACACACAATGTTTTATGTTGTGTGATCGCTATTTGGGGGGAGGTTGATACTGTAACACACAATGTTTATGTTGGTGTGTTCGCTATTTGGGGGGAGGTTGATATGTAACACACAATGTTTATGTTGTGTGTTCGCTATTCGGGGGGAGGTTGATACTGTAACACACAATGTTTATGTTAGTGTGTTCGCTATTTGCGGGGAGTGGTTGATACTGTAAACACAATGTTTATGTTGGTGTGTTCGCTATTTGGGGGGGGGGGGGGGGGAGGTTGATACTGTAACACACAATGTTTATGTTGGTGTGTTCGCTATTTGGGGGGGTGGGTGGGGAGGATTGATATTGTAACACACAATGTTTATGTTGGTGTGTTCGCTATTGGGGGGAGGTTGATACTGTAACACACAATGCTTATGTTGGTGTGTTCGCTATTGGGGGGGAGGTTGATACTGTAACACACAATGTTTATGTTAGTGTGTTCGCTATTGGGGGGAGGTTGATACTGTAACACACAATGTTTATGTTAGTGTGTTCGCTATTGGGGGGTGGGGGGGGAGGTTGATACTGTAACCACAATGTTTATGTTAGTGTGTTCGCTATTTGGCGGGAGGTTGATACTGTAACACACAATGTTTATGTTGGTGTGTTCGCTATTTGGGGGGAGGTTGATACTGTAACACACAATGTTTATGTTAGTGTTTTCGCATATTTGGGGGGAGGTTGATACTGTAACAAACAATGTTTATGTTGGTGTGTTCGCTATTTGGTGGGAGGGGGGGGGGAGGTTGATACTGTAACACACAATGTTTATGTTGGTGTGTTCGCTATTTGGGGGGAGGTTGATACTGTAACACACAATGTTTATGTTAGTGTGTTCGCTATTTGGCGGGAGGTTGATACTGTAACACACAATGTTTATGTTGGTGTGTTCGCTATTTGGCGGGAGGTTGATAGTGTGGACACACAATGTTTATGTTAGTGTGTTCGCTAATTGGGGGGTTGGGGGGGAGGTTGATATGTAAACACCAATGTTTATGTTGGTGTGTTCGCTATTTGGGGGGGGAGGGGGGGGTTGATACTGTAAACACACAATGTTTATGTTGGTGTGTTCGCTATTTGGGGGGGGAGATTGATACTGTAACACACAATGTTTATGTTAGTGTGTTGTGTTCGCTATTTGGGGGAAGAGGTTGATACTGTAACACACAATGTTATGTTAGTGTGTTCGCTATTTGGGGGGAGGTTGATACTGTAACACACAATTTTTTGTTAGTGTGTTCGCTATTTGGGGGGAGGTTGATACTGTAACACACAATGTTTATGTTGGTGTGTTCGCTATTGGGGGGAGGTTGATACTGTAACACACAATGTTTATGTTTGTGTGTTCGCTATTTGGGGGAGGTTGATACTGTAACACACAATGTTATGTTAGTGTGTGCGCTATTTGGCGGGAGGTTGATACTGTAACACACAATGTTTATGTTGGTGTGTTCGCTATTTGGGGGGAGGTTGATACTGTAACACACAATGTTTATGTTAGTGTGTTCGCTATTTGGGGGGAGGTTGATGCTGTAACACACAATGGTTTATGTTAGTGTGTTCGCTATTTGGAGGGAGGTTGATACTTTAACACACAATGTTTATGTTAGTGTGTTCGCTATTTGGGGGGGAGGTTAGCTGTAGATTCCGCTTTCCCATTCATATAAGGGAAGGCTTTGTAGCGGGTAGTCACGCACACATATATACGTGTGCGCGTGCTCGTTCACACAGACTCACACAACACACTCACACACACACGCCACACACACACACACACACACACACACACACACACACACAAACAACGCACGCACGCACGCACGCACGCACGCACGCACGCACGCACGCACGCACACCACACACACAAACACACCACAACGCACACACACACACACCACACACACACACACACACACACACACACACACACACACAACACACACACACACACACACTTTCTCTCTCTCTTTCTCTCTTCTCTTTCTCTCTTGCGCGTACTCACTCGCGCTCGATCGCACTTTACCACACACACACACACACACACACACCACACCACACACACACACACACACACACCACACACACACACCACACACACACACACACCACGCACGCACACACGCACGCACGTACACACACGCTCTCTCTCTCTCTCTCTCTCTCTCTCTCTCTCGCTCTCTCTTTCTCTCTCTCTCTCTCTCTCTCTCTCTCCTCTCTCTCTCTCTCTCTCTCTCTCTCTCTCTCTCTCTCTCTCTCTCTCTTCTCTCTCTTACGCGTACTCACTCGCGCGCGCGCACTTACACACACCAAAAACACACACACACACACCCCACACACACACACACACACACACACACACACACACAACACACACACCACACAATTCGCTGGACGTGGCCTGGCCGCTTGCATGCTAGCAAATCACCCCTGCTAGGTGCCCTTTTGGGTGCAGCACTGATCGCTGGCTGAGCCTCTCTAAATTTACTCTCTCCCCCCTGTCCTGGTCCCCTTCGTGGAATTGCCTTGATTTGTACCCCTAGGTGCTTCGGTTTGACCTCATGAGTGTACTTATTAGATGGGGCCTCTTTCTGCTCTCTCGCCCTATCCGTCGTGCTTCTGCTATCCCGGGTTTCTTCCAAGGCCACTGCTTCAGCATTTTAGGACAAGCTCGATGCACTTCCGTGACAAAGTAAGGAGTAAAAGTTTTCCCTACATCTGTTCCTGAAAATGAGATTTTCTCAAGTCCTAGCTTTGGTTTTGTCTTTCCCCGGGTGCAGCACACCACAGACTGAAACAAGACTTTAACCGGTTCTAAAAATGCTGAAACGTTTCTCCTACCCTTCTTCATTCCCTGAATTCTTCCGGTTTTGCTCAGCGTCTAAACGGAAATATCTAGAAGCGCTTTCTTCACTTGGTCGGAATTGCGAGATCAACGGGATTCAGTCGCAGAATAGCATCTCTCGTCTTCCCTCTCAAAAGAGCTATTAGTCTAGAGGACCATGAGTTTTTTTTTCCCGCGGCACAACGTGGCAACCTGCTCGAAATGGCTAAATACAGTCCCTCATCAGTTTGTTAAAGGATCTTTTTACTAATGGCTTGTCGTTCCTTCACCCCTCTCCCGGCCCTTCAACTCTTGCTCTTTCAGTCTAAACTTTTCCTTTTTCAAGGCCCGATCTCACTCCCCCCGCGTTGTTGGACCCATCTCTAATTTCCTTTGCTACTTCATCCTGGTCGCTTCCCTCCTAGCCCCGCGCCCTCTTGTCGGGTTGCCTTCTTGGCCCTCTCTCGTTTTTGGGAAAAAGCAATTCATCCCTTTCTTTTCCTTCTCTCCCAAAAGGAACCCAACTGGGCGCTCCTTTCCCTCTCCTAGCCGGGCAGCGCTTCTTCTTCTTTTTCCCCCAAAAGCTGGAGCGCTTCCTTTTCTGGCAGCGTTTCCTTTTCCCTCTCCTAACTTGGGAGTTTCCTTTTCCCCTTTTCCCCCTAACTTGGCAGCAGCCCCTCTTTTCTCCCCAAAGGGCCGGGCAGCAGTTTTCCTTTCCTCTCTCCTAAATTTGGCGGCTTCCTCTTTTCTCTCCCAAAGTGGAGCAGCTTCCCTTTCCTTCCCCTAAAGGCAGCAGTTTCCCTCTTCTTCTTCAAACCCTGGTGCTAACCGGCTAATCCTCCGCCCCTTCCCTTCCCTTCCAGACATTTCCCGAGCCCCCTGCCCCCTCTAACGATTGCCCCTCCCCTCTTTCTGCTCCTTTGCTACTTGTCAGAAATGAACTGGGCCAATTCCACCTTATCAACCTCTCCCCCCTGGGTGGTGTATAAAACGCAGGGCAGGCGACACAAATTTTTGCAGCACCCCCGGGATCTCCAAACCCCAGGTTCCCAGCCGAAAAGGTAGGGGAATGGGAGTCCCCTGGTGCTTCCAGGAGTTGAAAACCCCCTTTTTCCCCTCGACGATAAAACCGGATACGGTCCTTGAGACCTTAGCTCGCGATCGGCCCGACGCCTTTTCCCAATTTCAAGTCTTACCCAAAGGAAACCCGATTTTTTTTTTTTTAAAACCCCAGAAAATCCCCAAGAAACATTCACTCTCTCCCCAACCCTTTAAAGCGAATTTTGTCGTCCAAGGCTGAATAATTCAATTAGTAATTGGCACCCCCAGTGTCTTTTAAAACCTTCTCCAAAACCCTAGGCACGGTTAATCTGAACATTAAAAATTTTACCAACATTTGAAACATTTTATTTCAAATTTCAGTCAATATTTCTGTGACCATCAAAACATCCCCACTTTTAAACCCTGAATTGAATTGAAAGGGAACACAAACACCAATTTATCCTCGGTTGCCCAACGGACAAAAAAAGACAAGTTACCTGCAAAAATGCACTGGATTTCCAAATAACCCCGTGCTCCCCCACTGAGGCGCGCTCCTCCCCCACCAGCGCTACAATTCTATTTCCCCTATCAAGTTCATCCCCAACTAAACACAACAGATCCCTATTTTTTTTTGTCCCCAAAAAAGTTGTCCTAAATAATCCCAATGTTACCCCCCATTCCACCCTTTTGTCAGTATAAGACAGTAGCAGGGAATTTGTATTAATATATCCCCGGTAAACCCCCCCTTTCCCCCCTTTTTTGAGGTATGAACGCCCCACAACAAACCACCACAAAAAAAATACGGTGCCAAAAAAAAAGGCTTTATTTGCATTCCCCCGCACTCTCACCCCAAATGGCGAAGAAACCCAAGACCTTATATATCCAAAACAAGGGCGTTTTCCCCACACGAAAACTAAAAAACAAAAAACAAAAAAAAAACCCCCCAAAAAGTCCAAAATTACTAAAATCAATACCCGACCTCAGCGCGGCCCCTTTTGCATACCTGTGACGCAGTGCTGCAATTACTATAACGCCCTTCCCCCAGGAGGCACAGACACCACTTCGCCCCCTGAAGGGCCCCACCAGAAAAGGGCAAGGGTGAAAAACTCACCCGGTAATCCCGGTGAACGAAAAGTTTTTAAATCCCCCAATGGTTTAACTCCCCGGGAGTTAAAAATGTTCACATGTAAAATTTTTAAAAAAACCCCGGGGGTTAAAATAGAATGCTCCCCCCTGTGCCAAATAATCCATGTAAAAATTCAAAAAGTTTAAAATCTTTTTTGTAAAGTCACAAAAAATTTTGAAAAAAATTAAGAGGGGAGTATTTTGTACATTATCGATTAACTCCCCCCTGTAACGAATGACCCCCTGGGAGTTGACGATTAACTCCCCGGGGGTTAAACCGGGTGTAAAAAATTTAACTCCCCGCCCCCTAAGGAGAGTAGTTTTTCACAGTTTAGAATAACTCCCCCGGGGGTTAATGTGTTCCCGGGTTTTTTGACTCCCCGGGAGTTACTTTGTAACAGTGGGGGATTTAATCTGATCATGAGTAAGATGACTCCCCACCCACCTATTCCCAGGTGTCTTTCGGTAAGAGAATGGAGAAGGGGATTTAATGTTCATGATCATCATCATCATAGGGAAAGGAAATGTCCGTGTACATATTCATGTGCTCATCTATGCATGCCCTTGATATTTTACTATGCTTTTTGTATATAATCTGTATATAAAGTCTGTATATACATGAATTAATGGTTTGATGCCTTTGGTAGAAATACTGTACCTTCAGTCTTTGGCGTTCTCTCTCTCTCTCTCTCTCTCTCTCTCTCTCTCTCTCCTCTCTCTCTCTCTCTCTCTCTCTCTCTCTCTCATGGAATCTATGCGACTATCAAACAGTCACCCATAAGTGTAGGCTATTACACTCAAATGGTGTTGAAATGGAACATTTTCAATTTTATATTGTGTCATGCCGCCAAATTAGAGAGTGAGAGGGGGGGGGGTGAGAGGGTAAGGAAGGTGGGGAGAGAATGACGAGTAGCCGCGATGTGACGTAAAATTGTTTGTATTGACTCGCTATATCTGGGAGAGAAGGAAGGAGAAAAAGGGTTGGCATAGATTAGAAATTTGTGTGTGAGACACATGAGATAGAGAAGAAAAGAAAAAAAAAGGGGGGGGGGTGCCTGTTTTTGTACAATTTGTACAAGAGGGTGGCTGCTTGGGACCGATCTGACGAAGTTGTCAAGTGACTCGTCGCATGAGTGGTGGTGTGCGTGTGCCAAGCTAAAAATGAAAGTCGGCCAGCCAATCAGAAAAACACACATTTTTCAATAAAATTCAGGACACGTGACTAATTCACAGAAACCAGTAATATCGAAGGAAGCAATTCTACCTGACAAGTCTTGATCTGGCAAGTTAGTGTAAGAACACACACACACACACACACACACACACACACACACACACACACACCACACACACACACACACACACACACACACACACATTTCGAAAAAAATATATATATCTATATATAAGATGCATGGGTGGTAGCGAGGTGCGGGGAGTGGGTGGTGGGTGGTGGGTGGGAGTCATTCTGGTGTTATGTCAGAATAACTCCCTGGAGTCAAACTGAAACACAAAGGGAGTTAGTTTTTATATTCTAGTTTTAACTCCCTGGGAGTTAAAATTTAGAAATGAACAGTTTAAACTCCCTGGGAGTTAAAACCATTCGGGAGTTAAAACTTTTCGTTACACCGGGCTGAAATATCAAGCAAGGTTGATACCTCATAAAACCTGAGATGCCCACGCGATGTCTTTTTTTTTCCACAAAAAAAAAGTATTCTTTATGCTAATTTTTATGTGCCGGCGTCAACTATCCGGACACCCAAGCTTAACCCCCAAAATGTTCAAAACAAATTGTTCAAGTAACCCGGAACCCAATGTTGCACTTTCAATACTTCATTCGAAGTCCCTGGCGGGTACTTGACACACGCAAGAAAAAAAAAAACTCCTTCCAAAAAAAAAAAAAAAAAACACACACACACACACAAAAAAAACCAACGGCAACACAGCGTTTCCCAATATAATTATGTAAACGTCTGTCTCTGTTTTACGACGCCCTCACACCAATGCACCGCCCAAAACACAAAACCTTCACTGAAGCGCTTGATATGAAGTAGGAGTAAGTCGTGATGCGTCGAAGAGCGCGGTCCCCTACCAAACCGGGCACCAACCACACTCGTAAGCCGCACGCAGATAGTATACTGCGGTGAGCCCTCAAGATGCTTGCCCACCCTGAAGAAACAGAGTTGAAGTCGGAGGAACTGCCACACCCTCGGACTGTGGAAGAAGGGAGACGGCGTCCCCGACCGGAACGCACCCTGCCGGCTCCACGTGCGTCCCCACTCCGGGCAGAGGAGTGGGCAGGGATGACAGTGGAAGTGGCGGTGACAACTCCCACAACCCGAGGGGCCCGACCCTCACAGATGTGCTGTGTAGGGAGGTACAGAAAACTCGCCGGAAACCTTGGACAACAACAGGAACGACACACAATGGATGACACCCTCAGTCGCCGGGACACTGCCAGACAGCCAACGCCCTGGTACGTGCAGAACCCGCCGCTGAAACACCGAAACACCGACAGTCTAAACTCTGACGACACACACTGGACGACACCCTCAGTCGCCGGGACACTGCCAGACAGCCAACGCCCTGGTACATGCAGAACCCGCCGCTGAACACCGAAACACCGACAGTCTAAACTCTGGTAGCCAAACCTTCAAAAGTCGGTCGAGGGCATACCGAGACCCCTGCCCCAACGGCAGAAACAAACATGAGCACGAGGCCAACCCAACCTTCGCGGATAACGCCTCAATTTGTACTGACTTCTTCTCTTCTTCTTCTTCCTAAAATACTGGTTCACTCAAAAACGAGTAGGTCACCAGCGCGCATGTTAAAAAGTAAAATAAAATAGCATAAAACATGCAACTCAGACTGTTGGCCCCTGGAGCAAATTTGGCAACAAGGGGTCGCACTAGATATTCAAGAAGTTAAAAAATGGCCAAACTCAGGCCCAGGCAATAGTAAAACATCTGGGGAAGTAAAAATAGAAACTCATCAATATGCAGATCTCAAAACTGTCGAATCAATTTGTTTTTTAAAAGAGATTGCATTTGTGGCAATCTTGATGGCACCCGGCAGTGAGTTCCACAGCCGTACAGAACTGGGATAAAAAGAATGTAAGTGGCTGTCAATATTTATGCAGGTATGGTATAACATTGACCGCCTCTCCTGGTGCTACTTTTATTCAATACTAGTTGTTCCATTGGAATATCAATTACTTTAGTTCTGCCTTTGAAAAAGGTGTTAAGTTTAATAAAAGCTCTTCTCTCTTCTAAGGGTTTCCATTCTAATTTCCTCATATTCTTCCTAGTATTCCCCTTTTCTCTGATGTGGTTCCCTGTTACGAACCGTGCTGCTCTCTTCTGAATCTTTTCGAGGTTATCAATATCCTTTAGATGGTAAGGATCCCAAACTGAGCAACCATATTCCAGTACTGGTCTAACCAGTGTTTTGTAGCAGTCGTCTTTAACCTTTTGGGGGCAGTCATTGATATTCCTGTATAAGAAAGCTAAGATGTTATTTGCTTTCTTACATACTAAATTGTAATAAATCTTAAATAAATGTTAGCGAACCGCCCAGAGAACGTGGACAAACGAGTTACAAGACAAAACACGACGCGTTTCGACCTCTTAGGTCTTCGTCTGGTGATAATTAAACGAATAAAACAACGAAAATTCACTTAGCTTTGGTCGCTTCAGATCGCTCAGGGCTTCAGCGCAAGGAAGAAGGCGTTGAATGTGGGGGTCATTGAGAGATGCTGGGTACTGGGCGTTCTTAGCGTAGTCTTTCTCAGTACTACTAGTAGCTGATGGCTGAAACATGTACTTGCTCTCTCTCTCTCTCTTTCACTCTCTCTCTCTCTCTCTCTCTCTCTCTCTCACACACACACACACACACACACACACACACACACACACACACACACACACATACACACACACACACACACACACACACACACACACACACATTTCACATAAAAAAAAAATCTCTCTCTCTTCCTCTCTCTCTCTCTCTTTCTCTCTCTCTCTCTCTTTCCTGCACCCTCATGCCCCCCCCCCCCCCCCCCCAATCTCCCCTCACCCTCCACTCCCCTCCATCTTCTCAGCTGGCAGTTGCTCCCCGCTGGACGACCGGTGGAAGATGTACAATGGGGCGTGCTACCTGGTGCGGAGCGGCGAGGGGGACGGCGCCTCACCTGGAGAGAGGCCAACACCTGGTGCAATCAGGCCCACACCGCCCTCGTCTCCATCACCTCCCCGATGAAGCAACTGTTCGTGCTAGAGTCTGGTAGGTAGGGGTGTGTGGCTGTGTACATGTGACGTAGTGTTGGTGGTGGTGCTGGTGTTGGTGGTGGGTGTGTTGGTGGTGGTGGTGGTAGTGGTGGTGGTGCTGGTGGTGGTGGTGGTGGCGGTGGTGGGGTGGTGGCATCCCCTGCAAGGGTCTGATACAGCCTGTGTGGTCGGCTTTGTTGTGATTGACGTTACCTTAGTTAAGAGTTCATCCTTGGCGTGACCTTAGTTAAGAGTTCAATCCTTGACGTTACCTTAGTGAAGAGTTCATCCTGTATCTGTTTGTGCTAGTTGTTATTGCTATCTCAGCCAGAGAATTATGTTTTTAATTTGTGTTCGTTTGTTTGTGTGCGTGCGTGCGTGCGTGCGTGCGTGTGTGAGTATGTGTGTGTGTGTGTGTGTGTGTGTGTGTGTGTTGTGTGTTGTGTGTGTGTGTGTGTGTGTGGGGTGTGTGTGTGCAAGCGCGCGTGTGCATGTGTGTTGGTTTGGTTTAGTTTGGTTTTG
>JAFLJL010016294.1:15000-20000 GCA_018398815.1 Conus ventricosus
TATATATATATATATACATACACATAAATTGCTTCTTATACAAATCAGGTAAGTTGAAGTAATCCTGGATAGTATTAGTCTTTTTTATGGGCTTTTTTGTTTTGTTTTGTTTTGTTTTGTTTTTGTTTTATTTTTCCTTGTTCACATTTTATTCAATACCTCAGAAAATGATGAAATTATGCCACAATCAAACTGCTTAGTAGACGTAGATAGATACACCAATAAATCCGTGGCTACAAACTCATTCATTACACCGCTTATACAGATGGTCCGATGGATCTCCCGTCTCATACGAAAACTGGAATATGAACGAACCGAACAAGTACGGGTATCTGGAGTATTGTGTCAACATGCTGCCAAAAAATGGTCAGTACCCTCCCTCCCCCCTCCCTCCCCCCCCCCCCCCCCCTCCTCTCTCTCTCTCTCTCTCTCTCTCTCTCTCTCTCTCTCTCTCCTCTCTCTCTCTCTCTCTCTCTCTCTCTCTCTCTCTCTCTCTCTCTCTCTCTCTCTCATTGCTCTTTCCCGTGTGGGGAAACTCTTGAGTTTTTCAAAACTGTAATTAGATATGTTATTTATGAGTGTGTACGGTGGTTTCTGACAGATAACCAGAGTTGTTAGGGTTCCTTTTCTTCCACAGTGTCAGCGACCAACTATTTTCAAAACATTTTTGTGTGTTTTTTTTTGTTTTGCTGTTGTTGTAGATGAGCTGCCGTTATCTTTCCATTGCGGGAGTCTCTAAGTGAGGCAGGAAAGTGTAAACAATAAATGATAAACAAGGACGCGAAATGTTGCTCCAATGGTGGAAAGGGTATATGCATTCAATCCCAAACTGACTCCGCATGCGATTCCCGTTCACCCTGCACACGTAGACGAATCGCCACAAATCAAGATTTTGGTTTTTAAGATTTCTTAAATTGCTTACTTCTTAGTGTGATTTTAGCATTGTCGATTAAGCTTGGGCAAAACGAACCCAAATATTTCCAGTACTGGGTTCAATCGATGGACGACTGACATTCAACAGAACGATCAAATTTAACCGACCAAAACGATTAAATTACTCGACCAGAACGATCAAATTAACGGTCCAGAACGATCAAAATTAACCGACCAGGACGATCAAAATTAGCCGACCAGAACTATCAAAATTAACCGATCAATCGTCCAACTTTCTCTCCTCACCTGCCAGGGAAATGGAACGATTACGTGTGCACCCGCAAGAAGGGGTTCATCTGCAAGCAGGCCTCCTACATCACCCAGGCACCACCCAAGTCCACCACGGAGATGTACGGGTACTGCCCGTCCGGCTACAGCCCCTTCAAGCACAAGTGCTTGCGGGTGTATGGCGGCAGCGAGGGCGAGCAGCTGCTGAGCTGGGAGGACGCCTGGCAGGACTGCAGGAGACGGGGGCCCGGCCACACTATGGCCAGCATTGAGGACCTGGAGGAGAAACTGTGGGTGGAGTACACTGCCAAGCAGTGCCACGTAGTATGATGCAGCCCTAGACAGTGCAATGCCACGTAGTATGATGCAGCCCTAGACAGTGCAATGCCACGTAGTATGATGCAGCCCTAGACAGTGCAATGCCACGTAGTATGATGCAGCCCTAGACAGTGCAATGCCACGTAGTATGATGCAGCCCTAGACAGTGCAATGCCACGTAGTATGATGCAGCCCTAGACAGTGCAATGCCACGTAGTATGATGCAGTCCTAGACAGTGCAATGCCACGTAGTATGATGCAGTCCTAGACAGTGCAATGCCACGTAGTATGATGCAGTCCTAGACAGTGCAATGCCACGTAGTATGATACAGTCCTAGACAGTGCAATGCCACGTAGTATGATGCAGTCCTAGACAGTGCAGTGCCACGTAGTATGATGCAGTCCTAGACAGTGCAATGCCACGTAGTATGATGCAGCCCTAGACAGTGCAATGCCACGTAGTATGATGCAGTCCTAGACAGTGCAGTGACACGTAGTATGCTACAATGCAGCCCTAGACAGTGCAATAGCACGTAGTATAATACAGTACAGTCCTAGACAGTGCAGTGGCACGTAGTATGATACAATGCAGCCCTAGACAGTGCAGTGACACGTAGTATGATACAATGCAGTCCTAGACAGTGCAGTGACAGGTAGTATGATACAATGCAGTTCTAGACAGTGCAGTGACAGGTAGTATGATACAATGCAGTCCTAGACAGTGCAGTGACAAGTAGTATGATACAATGCAGTCCTAGACAGTGCAATGCCACGTAGCATGATACAGTGCAGTCCTAGACAGTGCAGTGACAAGTAGTATAATACAATGCAGTCCTAGACAGTGCAATGCCATGTAGTATGATACAATGCAGTCCTGCACAGTGCAATGCCACGTAGTATGATACAATGCAGTCCTACACAGTGCAATGCCATGTAGTATGATACAGTGCAGTCCTACACAGTGCAATGCCATGTAGTATGATACAGTGCAGTCCTACACAGTGCAATGCCATGTAGTATGATACAGTGCAGTCCTGCACAGTGCAATGCCACGTAGCATGATACAGTGCAGTCCTAGACAGTGCAATGCCACGTAGTATGATACAGTGCAGGCCTACACAGTGCAATACCATGTAGTATGATACAATGCAGTCCTACACAGTGCAATGCCATGTAGTATGATACAGTGCAGTCGTAGACAGTGCAATGCCATGTAGTATGATACAGTGCAGTCCTAGACAGTGCAATGGCAAGTAGTATGATACAATGCAGTCCTACACAGTGCAATGCCATGTAGTATGATACAATGCAGTCCTAGACAGTGCAGTGCCATGTAGTATGATACAGTGCAGTCCTAGACAGTGCAATACCATGTAGTATAATACAATGCAGTCCTAGACAGTGCAATGCCATGTAGTATGATACAGTGCAGTCCTAGACAGTGCAGTGCCATGTAGTATGATACAATGCAGTGCCATGTAGTATGATACAGTGCAGTGCCATGTAGTATGATACAATGCAGTCCTAGACAGTGCAGTGCCATGTAGTATGATACAGTGCAGTCCTAGACAGTGCAATACCATGTAGTATGATACAATGCAGTCCTAGACAGTGCAATGCCACGTAGTATGATACAATGCAGTCCTAGACAGTGCAGTGCTATGTAGTATGATACAATGCAGTACTTGACAGTGCAGTGCCACGTAGTATGATACAATGCAGTCCTAGACAGTGCAATGCCACGTAGTATCATACAGTGCAGTCCTACACAGTGCAATGCCATGTAGTATGATACAATGCAGTCCTAGACAGTGCAGTGCCACATAGTATGATACAGTGCAGTCCTACACAGTGCAATGCCACGTAGTATGATACAGTGCAGTCCTAGACAGTGCAATGCCATGTAGTATGATACAATGCAGTCCTAGACAGTGCAATGCCACGTAGTATGATACAGTGCAGTCCTAGACAGTGCAATGCCATGTAGTATGATACAATGCAGTCCTAGACAGTGCAGTGCCATGTAGTATGATACAGTGCAGTCCTAGACAGTGCAGTGGCACGTAGTATGATACAATACAGTCCTAGACAGTGCAATGCCATATAGTATGACACAATGCAGTCCTAGACAGTGCAGTGCCATGTAGTATGATACAGTGCACTCCTACACAGTGCAGTGCCATGTAGTATGATACAGTGCAGTCCTAGACAGTGCAATGCCATGTAGTATGATACAGTGCAGTCCTAGACAGTGCAATGCCATGTAGTATGATACAATACAGTCCCAGACAGTGCAGTGCCATGTAGTATGATACAATGCAGTCCTAGACAGTGCAATGCCATGTAGTATGATACAGTGCAGTCCTAGACAGTGCAATGCCATGTAGTATGATAGAGTGCAGTCCTACACAGTGCAATGCCACGTAGTATGATACAGTGCAGTCCTGCACAGTGCAATGCCACGTAGTATGATACAATGCAGTCCTAGACAGTGCAATGCCACGTAGTATGATACAGTGCAGTCCTACACAGTGCAGTGCCACGTAGTATGATACAGTGCAGTCCTAGACAGTGCAGTGCCATGTAGTATGATACAATGCAGTCCTACACAGTGCAATGCCATGTAGTATGATACAGTGCAGTCCTACACAGTGCAATGCCAAGTAGTATGATACAATGCAGTCCTAGACAGTGCAATGCCATGTAGTATGATACAGTGCAGTGCCATGTGATATGATACAATGCAGTCCTAGACAGTGCAATGCCATGTAGTATGATACAGTGCAGTCCTACACAGTGCAATGCCAAGTAGTATGATACAATGCAGTCCTAGACAGTGCAATGCCATGTAGTATGATACAGTGCAGTCCTAGACAGTGCAGTGCCATGTAGTATGATACAATGCAGTCCTACACAGTGCAATGCCACGTAGTATGATACAATGCAGTCCTACACAGTGCAGCAATACAGTACAATGTCAGGCGATGCGATGCAACGCAGTCCTGTACAGTGAGTGCAATGCAACACAATACAATGCAATCCTATACAGTGCAATGCAAAGCTATACAGTACAGTAGCAGGACTTCCTTCAGAACAGCTTGCACGATTACAAAGGGTGCAAAACAGTGCATTATTATTATTACAGTCCTATACAGTGCAATGAAACGCAATACGGTGCAGTCCTATGCAGTAGAGCGACACAGTGTAGTGCAAAATAGTATTATACATTACCATTCAATGTAATACAATGCTATGCAACTCACTGCAATGCAATGCAGTACCATGCATTACCATGCAATTTAAGACAATGGCGCACAACTCAGTTTACATGAAATAGAATCCTATGCGATGTAGAATTACGTGGTATTTGCGTATGCCGTAAGATGCAATAATAGGCAGTATGGTATTACGCCACGCAATACGACACAATACACTACTGTATAATCCAATACAGTGCCATAACATTCTAATGCAGGGCCATGTCGTACAGTACGAAGCAATGTTTTCATTGCATGACATTG
>JAFLJL010016294.1:22500-50918 GCA_018398815.1 Conus ventricosus
AGGACGAAGACATCAAAAGGCAAGCCACACCGCACTACAAAACACAATCGAAGCAGAGAGAGAGAGAGAGAGAGAGACAGAATAAGTACATTGAACGCTAAACGGAAACAGGACCAACATATTAAGAGGCAAGCAAGTCTGCACAACAAAACACAATGGAACCACGCACACCAGGCGCCATACACAATGAGAACATCGACAACAACACCGTGTTTCATACCAAGACTACAACAGTATTTCATTCATACTTCAAAATGTCAAAGTGTTACAGTATCTCATTCATACTCCAGGATACCACAGTATTTCATTCATACTCCAGAATACCACAGTATTTCATTCATACTCCAGAATACCATAGCAGTTTAGCAGTTCATTCATACCCCAGAGTACCACAGTATTTCATTACCAACCTTCTCCACCAGAGAGGCAAACCAACAGTTAAGCTGTCATTCATACCCCAGAATACCACAGTATTTCATTACCAACCTTCTCCACCAGAGGCGAACCAACAGTTAAGCTGTCATTCACACCCCAGAGTACCACAGTATTTCATTACCAACCTTCTCCACCAGAGGCGAACCAACAGTTAAGCTGTCATTCACACCCCAGAGTACCACAGTATTTCATTACCAACCTTCTCCACCAGAGGCGAACCAACAGTTAAGCTGTCATTGGTCTACGCCAGTCCTCCACGGGGTAGACAACAAAAAGGCGTGACCACGAGACCCTCTTCCTAGATTCTCTCACCTTGGTCATCAATTCATTTATCCATCAACTTTAAATCATGCGCAGTGAGGTCTCAAAACTTAGCGGATGTGGTGTAGCGTATATGGACTAGTCCTCCATGATGAAACTGAAAGTAGACAACAAAACGTCAACACACAGGATCCAGGTCACATCAAGAGCAACAGAGCTCACGGACGGACTTCCTGGACGTAGCACGAAGCCACACAACCAATGGCACGACACTGGGACGTGAACCAGGTCACAAGGAGCTTGACCGACACCTGGGCAAAAGGAAATAAACCGTTCCAATCGTTCCCAACACGCCGTCTTCATGGACAAACCTCAGGGAGGGACGTGACCACAGGAATTGGTGGCCCCGGGTCACAGTACAAACCAGGTGGCCAATTTATGTCACCGTTCAGAGGTAACACGCAGGTGACGTAGGGAAACGCAAACCACAAACCCACCTCCCCAATCATCCACACACAAACACACGCAGACACGCACGCACACGAGCGCGCACACACACACAAACACACACACACAAACACACACGCACGCACACGCACACACACACACACACACACACACACACACACACACACACACACACACACGCACACACACACACACACACACACACACACACGCACACACACACACACACACACACACGTGCGCGTGCGCACACTCGAATGAAGAAAACAGACTGCATTGCGTACATTGTTTAACACACTAAGAGAAACATGCAAAGACATTGAACAAAGACAGGAAATGGGCCACAAAGGCAGAGAAAACAATAGTTGACATTAAACAAAGATGGAAAAGAAAATGGTGGCAATGAAAGTAGCAAGAAAGAGAAAACTACAGGAACTAAATTTCCTAAAGGCGGTGATACTGGTTGTGCTTAGAGAGCCCGCAGCAACCTCATACATACATACATACATACACACTCTCTCGCACACACACACACACACACACACACACACACACACACACACACACACACACACACACACAGAGCCTCCAGCATCCTCATACATACACACATGCAAACACATATGCATATGTACATACATACATGCATACACACATGCATACACACATACAAACATACATACAAGCAAACAGACACACATACATGCATGTATGCATGCATGCATACATACATACATACATACATACGTTACGCATATATACATCAGTCTTACGGACTGGACGATAAACGAAAATTACAGGCACGTCCAAGAACCCAAGCAACAAGAGATTTGCCCTTGGCAAACTCGTGCAGGAAAATAAGCAAACGTGTGCGCGAAAATGGGGTAGCACGTGCAGGAAAATGAGCTAGCACGTGCAGGAAAATGAGCTAGCACGTGCAGGAAAATGAGCTAGCATGTGCAGGAAAATGGGCTAGCATGTGCAGGAAAATGAGCTAGCATGTGCAGGAAAATGAGCTAGCACGTGCAGGAAAAATGAGCTAGCACGTGCAGGAAAATGAGCTAGCATGTGCAGGAAAATGAGCTAGCACGTGCAGGAAAATGAGCTAGCACGTGCAGGAAAATGAGCTAGCATGTGCAGGAGAATGGGCTAGCTTGTGCAGGAGAATGGGCTAGCTTGTGCAGGAGAATGGGCTAGCTTGTGCAGGAAAATGAGCTAGCATGTGCAGGAGAATGGGCTAGCTTGTGCAGGAGAATGAGCTAGCATGTGCAGGAGAATGGGCAAGCTTGTGCAGGAAAATGGGCAAGCTTGTGCAGGAGAATGGGCAAGCTTGTGCAGGAGAATGGGCAAGCTTGTGCAGGAAAATGAGATAGCATGTGCAGGAGAATGGGCAAGCTTGTGCAGGAGAATGGGCAAGCTTGTGCAGGAAAATGAGATAGCATGTGCAGGAGAATGGGCTAGCACGTGCAGGAGAATGAGCTAGCTTGTGCAGGAAAATGAGCTAGCTTGTGCAGGAAAATGAGCTAGCACGTGCAGGAAAATGAGCAAGCTTGTGCAGGAAAATGAGCTAGCACGTGCAGGAAAATGAGCAAGCTTGTGCAGGAAAATGAGCTAGCATGTGCAGGAAAATGGGCTAGCACGTGCAGGAGAATGAGCTAGCATGTGCAGGAAAATGGGGTAGCATGTGCAGGAGAATGAGCTAGCATGTGCAGGAAAATGGGGTAGCATGTGCAGGAGAATAAGCTAGCATGTGCAGGAAAAAAACCTGTGCAGGAAAAGAGACGGACTGTGCAAACCTGTGCAGGAAAATAGACGGACTGTGCAAACCTGTGCAGGAAAAGAGACGGACTGTGCAAACCTGTGCAGGAAAAATAGACGGACTGTGCAAACCTGTGCAGGAAAAGAGACGGACTGTGCAAACCTGTGCAGGAAAATAGACGGACTGTGCAGGAAAATAGACGAACTGTGCAAACCTGTGCAGGAAAATAGACGGACTTGTGCAGAGAAATAATCAAACTTATGCAGGAAAATGTGCGAAATCATGCTGGAAAAAAGGCGAAGTTGTCCAGGAACATAGACGAAGAAAAAAGTGACAAATACGTTTGTTCAGAGAGAGAGAGAGAGTGTTAGAGTTGCAGTAGTAGTATAACAGGATATGGCGATGTACCAAACGTGCAAATTTGCCGTGGTTATTATTATGAATGCTTATATAGCGCCTGTCCTCGGCTAGGGACCAAGCTCTAAGCGCTTTACAATCCACACTCGTTTACACAACGGGCTGCCTACCTGGGTAGTGCCGGCTGAAGAGTTGCCAGCTGGCGCTTCATTCAGTCGTTTCCCGTGTCATCCAGTCAGTATCGTTCAATAAAATTCACTCAATTTCCTTACTTCCTTCATTCTTTCATTTCTCACGCAGGGTGCATGCTATGTGCAACGAGTCGTCCATGCCAATGGCCAAACTGGCCTTCTCTTCCGTGAGTTGGTGATAGGATTTTACGTGTGTGCATGATGTTATGCGTGCGTTCACATACGGAACCTTGGTTTATAGTCTCATGTTGTTTCGTGCAGACAAAGAGATTTCCCAGACGACGTCCCTAACCCCTGCGACGAGGACCTGGGCTTCTACCCGTACAAAGCCGGGTGCTACCAGTACGTGTCTCTCGGACAGAACTACACGTCGGCCATGTGGGAGTGCAACCGCTGGGGGGCCAACCTGGTCACCGTGGACGACGCCTTCTCCCAGGCCTTCCTCCGTCTGTTCGTGGCCTCCAGCCTCGGGTTGCATTTCGAGAGCGACGAGGTTCAGACGGTGTGGATTGGGCTGAATGACAGGCAGGTGAGCTTGCTGTTACTCGCCAGATTCGAGTGTCGTGCTCTCTGTTTTCTGTCCGACTTCCTCCCCCTCCCCTTCCCCTCCCCTTGCCACGTGCACTCCCCTCTCCCGGTCTCGCTCCATCACCCCCCCCCCCTTTTTTTTCCCTACCCAAGCCCCAGCCAGCCCCTTCTGCTCTCGCTCTCTCTCTCTCTTGAAAAAAAAAGAAAAAGAAAAAAGAAAAAAAATGTTTTCTTATTGCTGTTTTTAATTTTGTCAAATCGACGTAATTGTTCCTTTTGGTTATTGTCATTTTGAGGGCATAGTGTAAAAAAGCTTCCAGCTTATCTATTCACCCTCATTAAAGATTTCGAGTTTCGAGTTTCTCTCTCTCTCTCTCTCTCTCTCTCTCGGGGGGCGCATGCGCGGATGTCACAGAGAAAGGGCCTACATTCAGAGCTCCGCAGATTAATTCGAATTACGGTTGCCCATTCAACTGTTAATGTTTGACATTCTGCGCACACGTTGATGACGATACCAGTCAAGCCATGCCAGTAGCTCTACTCACCTTTAGAGCGGTATGTGGGAGTTTTACCGCTGTGTTTATCCACTTCATGTACCTGAGGGCAAAACGGAAGAAGGCCATGTTTTTGCTGACCTTGAGAGTTCGGCAGAGGTCAACCGTGTCGTCGTGGGAGTGTTGCTGACACTCTGTTCTGGGGGGACCTTTTACACCGGTGTGGTGACGTGGAAAAGAACCCCGGACCACTCCAAGGCAAGGAAACCCGACAGTCACGACTGGCCTCTGCTGGGAAGATGAACAGCAAGGACAACATGGATTCCCCTGGACGCCAATCTACAGACGGAAAAGCTGACCACACTGTCAATGAGTTGATGGACACTTTGTTAAAAATGAACCATGACTTAAATACAAAGTTCGACGTAATGCAAGGTGACATCAAGGAATTGAAAGAGGAATTTAAAAGTCTGAAATACAAAATGGCGACACTCGAAGAGGAGGTTTTGACGTTAAACCAAGCAAAGAAAGCCATGGAAAGTGAAAATGAAATGTTAAAAGCTAGATGTGAAAATCTTGAGCGCAGAACTGATGAACTTGAAGACAGATCGAAACGAAACAACCTCATATTCCATGGAATACCTCGCAAAGACAATGAAACGTGGAAGGATTGTGAAGACAGTGTCCAGGAACTGATTGTGGACCAACTGGAACTGACAGGAGAGTGTCAATTCGATCGTGTGCACCGTGTATCCTCCAAGAAGGACTCTCCGATTGTGGCTAGGTGTACATTTTTCAAAGACAAAGAAGACATTCTGAAAGCTAAAGGTAAGCTGAAAGGCACATCTGTTTTCGTTGGAGAGGACTTCAGTAGAAGAGTCAGAGACATTAGGAAAAAAACTTGGTCCTTATTTAAAAGAGGCAAGAGAGGCTGGGAAAAGGGCCAGTATGGTCTTTGACCACCTTATTATTGACGGAACCAAATTTTACCTCGGTGCTAATGGAAATCTTGTTCAGAAAAATAGGGATTAGGCCGGCTGAATGTGTTCAAAAGAAATTTAGCCTCTAGTGATTATGATTTCAACGTTGCAGAATTTACACAGGGGATCACTGAACAAGTTACACCGGTCGAGTTTGTGTCAAAAACAGATCGTGCAAAACATGTGCTTTCCGTCGTTGTCGAACCTGCTAGCGTGCCGCAGAAATCAGTGGGGTTTGAAGAAAATGGGTCACATTCATTAGGGGGCCGTATTGAAAGTGTTTTTGAAAAAAATGTTAACAATAAAAAGAATGGCCCAAAGAATGTGCATGTCAATATGAACAAGAATATTCATTTTTTGCATTGGAACATATCTGGTATTTTGTCCAAATTGAATGACAATTCTTTCACTTTCTATCTTTCATCTTTGACTTATTTGTTTAGTAGAGACATCCGTTGATAGCTTTGATCCACTAGCATTTCCGAATTACACAGCATATTGTAAACCAGCAGTTAAGCTGTCCAAACAGGGGAGACGTTCTGGGGGGGGGGGGGGTTCTTTGTCTCATTAAAAACGAAGTTGTTAATTATGTAACGGAAAGAATAGTTGAACGCGGGAATTTCCTTTGTTTTCTATAATAAATCATTGTTTGGTACTGATAAAGATATTCTTTTTATTTGTTGTTATATCCCGCCAGAGCATTCTCCATATTATAACGCTAGTAGTATAGATAGTGATGTGGAATTAGTTGAAGATATTCTTACTGATACCGTACTAAGTGATGATATGATATATTTGGTGTGTGGAGACTTAAACAGTAGAACAGGAGATACATTTCCAAGGATTAATGGTAGTTTTGGCAACACTGTTGTAGATGATGAAATCAACGAAGGAATGATTCGAAATTCGCAAGATAAAGTAATAAATTCATATGGCAGGAAGCTTTTAAACCTTTGTAATTCATTGGGAATATGTATGCTGAATGGTGTTTGTGATGGAGACAAAGATGGTCATTTATACTTACATTTCTGATACTGGCAGTAGTGTGAATGATTACTTTTTGGCATGTGATGACTTTTTCTCTGTTTTGCATTCATCTTGTGAAATTCATGTGGTGGAAAGGATAGAATCTGATCATCTCCCTGTAGAATTATGTATCAAAACACAGAATAAGAATACATCTGCATTGTTAAACTGTAGATCAAAGGAAACATGTTTCATTGAGAGGTATAGATGGAAAGTTGACTGTGCTGAACAATTCATTGAAGCCATGAGTCATCAGGATTTTCAAGACACTTTGAGTTGTGCAGCTCAAATGATTGATGCAGACATAGATGGAGCTCTGGAATTATTTAATGACTGTATTTTGCAACACGCTGCTTGTATGAAAGAAAAGATTTATTTTGATAAGAGATCAGACAAAAAGAGAAATAAATGGTTTGATGAAGAATGTAAGATTGGAAGAAAAAATGTGAGAATGTTACTTTCGAAGATTTGTAGAACGTTAAAAGATAATGACAGGACCGAGTATTGTAAAGCTCGAAGAGAATAGAAAAATCTCTTGGAAAGAAAAGAAAAGGAATATAGAAATTTGCAACTTAATGATCTGGTGTCTTCTGTAGGTAATCAGTACAAGTTTTGGGAAGCAGTGCACAAAATTGTTCCCAAACGACGTGGTATATACAATAATTAGTACCGATGACTGGTTTTTGCATTTAAAAATATTCTTGACAAGCAGGTTGATAATACAAACTTAGAAGAGGAGTATGACTATTCAGTTGAAGACAATGAAGAGAGATGGTTTAATCAGCCAATTACGAAAGAAGAGGTTATTGGTGCATTGGGGAAATTAAAGAATTCAAAAGCAGCGGGTCCAGATGGAAAAATAGGTGAATTTTTAAAGTTTTCTAATGATCATGTTGTTATGTTTTTGGTTAGGTTGTTTAATGCTCTGTTTGATAAAGGTGTATATCCTGAACAATGGACAGAATCCATAATTTGTACATTACATTAAAAGGGAGATGTAGATGACCCGAATAATTACAGGGGCATATCACTGAGCAATGTGAGCAGTAAACTTTACAGTTCAATAATTAACGTAAGACTGCAAAAATGGATTGAAGAAAATGATATCACTGGTGAGTATCAGGCTGGATTTAAACAGAATTATTCAACAATAGATCATATTTTCACACATATGGCGTCCGTTCAAAAGCAGTTAGTGAACAATAGAAAGTTGTATGTTGCTTTCATAGATTTTGAAAAAGCTTTCGATTCCATATCAAGAAAACTCCTGTGGCCAATACTGGTTAAAAATGGAATAAGGGGGAAAATGTATGCCTGTATAAGAAGTATGTATGATAATGTTAAAGCAAGAATAAGTAATGCAGATTTGACAGATTTTATTACTTGTTCAAGAGGGGTAAAAACAAGGTGATGTGTGCAGTCCAGTTTTGTTTTCTTTGTTTATTAACGAACTTGCTTTAGAAATAATTGAAAATGGAAGGCATGGAATGACATTTTCGCCTGATTTCTCTGAGTTGTTTATTTTATTATTTGCAGATGATATCATTTTGATGTCAGAAACAGTGGTTGGACTACAAACTCAGTTGAATAGTTTATATACAGCATCCAGTTATCTGGAATTGACGGTGAATATGAATAAAAGTAATATTATAGTTTTCAGGAAAGGTGGTTACTTAGCTTCAAGGGAAAAATGGATATATGGTACAACAGAATTGAAAGTTGTTAACAGTTATAAGTATCTAGGTATGTGCTTTTCAACCAAACTTAGTTTCTATACAGCATGTGATGAATTGGTAAGTAAAGCTAAACGAGCATTAATAACAATTCAGAGAACATTGTATAAACTTGAAAATAATTCACCTGAACTGTTTTTAAGCTATTCGATGCCCAAGTTCAGCCTATAGTACAGTATGGCGCTGAAATATGGGCTTTGGATAAGGCGGCTTTAGAAATAGAAAAGGTGCACACATATGGTCTTAGTTAAAAAATCTTAGGTGTAGATATAAGAACACCGAACGACTTCTTGTATGGGGATCTAGGTAGATACCCTATATACTTAAACTCTTATGTGCGTTGCATTAAATTCTGGTTAAAGCTGACCCGTATGGGGGAACATAGATTACCATATAAGGCATATAGAATGTTATGTTGTCTTGACGAAAAGGTGAAGTATACGTGGGTTACACATGTTCGTACAACTTTAGACAAGTATGGATTTTCTTATGTTTGGGATAATCAGGGTGTAGAGTCGGTTTCAATGTTCATTAAAGAATTTAGACAGAGAATAACTGATTGCAAGTGGCAGGAATGGGACAATCATACGCAAACAAGTGAGAGATACAGTTTTTATAGAGCGTTTAAAAATAGTTATCTAAGGGGGCCCTATGTGTCTATGAAATAAACAAATTTGTAAAGAATGCCCTAAGTAAATTTAGATTTGGAGTTTCACCTATATTGACACATTCTTTAAGGTATACAAGAACAACTGAGTCACAGATGTTATGTCCAATATGTTCATCTGCTGAGGAAGATGAGATCCATTTTGTCTTTATGTGTCCAGCTTACAGTGATTTAAGAAAAGAATTCATTCCCCCAAAATACTACATTAATCCATGTATGTTCAGGTTGTGTCTTTTACTTTCATCGTCTAACATTGTAACGATGAGAAACTTGTCATTGTACTTATATAAAGCCTTTGCAAGACGTGCTGTCATCATTAACTAGATGCTATTATTTTGCATTGTACTGGTAGACATGTATTTACACTGTGTGATTATCGTTTGTAACTGTATTTTGATTGAGGCCCATCAGAATGGGCCAATGGCCTTCTGATTAAAGCATTCATTCATTCATTCATTCTCTCTCTCTCTCTCTCCTCTCTCTCTCTCTCTCTCTCTCTCTCTCTCTCTCTCTCTCTCTCTCTCAGCTCGTCTGCCAGTCTGTCTGTCTGCCTCTGTCTGTCTGTCTTTCTCTCTCTGTGTCTCTGTCTCTGTCTGTCTGTCTGTCTCTCTCTCTCTCTCTCTCTCTCTCTCTCTCTCTCTCTCTCTCTCTCTCTCTCTTTTCTCTCTCTCTTTCTCTCTCTCTGTCTCTCTCTCTCTCTCTCTCTCTGTACATGTGTATGTGTTTGTTTCTTTTCCATGCTTACCTGATCAAACTGATGGGCATAATCCTCACCCCGTCTCACTGACTTGCTGTGTGAGGTTTGGCGGCGATCACAGATCACTTTTTCATTTCTGTCTTGGCTGTGAGAACAGGGTTCTTTTCAGCTGTCGTTGCAGGTCCTTACAGAGTTGTTCGGCTTTAGTCTCCGGCGTTCATGCATTCTTTTCGCAAGGTCGTGGCTATTTAGTTTTAGTTGTTCAGGGCTGCCTTTTTTCATGCCTTCACACTGACCACGTCTGCTGCAACTGGAACTTCTGAGACTTGAGTCAGCAACGTCTGCTGCTCATTCCTTTGGCGTGTTTGAATTACTTAAAGAGAGTGCCCTCCAAACGTCTGTCATGACACTTGTTAGATTTACAGTTGGTACAGCACATCCAACAGTTTTATTGTTCGCTTCATTAGCTTTTCATTCCTGACACACAATTGTCGGCTTCGACGATCCCCCACCCACTCCCCTTCCCACCCTCCAAAGCAATAGCGTCTGTCTCCAGCCTCCATTGTTTCTTTGTCTCGTGGCGAGTCCTATATGGTATGTGAGTCAGCGGACCTTATGTGGTGAGTCGTTCGTCGTTCTCTGACAGCTCGCCTAGGTGAAGCGGGTGTGGGCCACTTGAGTGCTGTTGATCAGCTTGTGTTCGATCCAGACGATGCCGTCAGTGTCTGGAGTCGCCGGCCTTGTGATGCCAGTGTTGTGTACAGCAGGACCGTACTCTGACCACGTGTTGCAGACCTTGAGTGAGAAGGGGGTCCACACTGAAAGTTGATGATGACATAGAGAACACGTTTTGCAGTTGGGAGGCCAAAAGACCGAGCCAGAACAGGCACTGCCGGGAAAGGGGGTAGAGGAGATGATTATCATCATTATTATGCGTGTGTATAGGACAGTGAGAACGTGTATGCATGTGTGCTCGTACACTTGTGTGTGTGTGTGTGTGTGTGTGTGTGTGTGTGTGTGTGTGTGTGTGTGTGTGTGTGTGTGTGTGTGTACTGTGCATGCAGTGCACGCGTGCCTGTGAGTGCTCTGTCTTTCGCTCATGTTGTGTGGCACTGTGAACGTGGCGATGCAGTCAGATATTGCCAAGTCTTACCAAGCTGACGCCAGTTGTGCATTCAGCTAGTTATGCAGCAGTATGTGGCTGACTGAACTTGGTTAGTGGAGTCGGTTTGACTGACAGGAGTGGACAGGTCCATGATCCAGTTTGGTCACTGACTGACAGGAGTGGACAGGTCCAGTTTGGTCACTGACTGACAGGAGTGGACAGGTCCAGTTTGGTCACTGACTGACAGGAGTGGACAGGTCCAGTTTGGTCACTGACTGACAGGAGTGGACAGGTCCAGTTTGGTCACTGACTGACAGGAGTGGACAGGTCCAGTTTGGTCACTGACTGACAGGAGTGGATAGGTTCAGTTTGGTCACTGACTGACAGGAGTGGACAGGTCCAGTTTGGTCACTGACTGACAGGAGTGGACAGGTCCAGTTTGGTCACTGACTGACAGGAGTGGATAGGTTCAGTTTGGTCACTGACTGACAGGAGTGGACAGGTCCAGTTTGGTCACTGACTGACAGGAGTGGACAGGTCCAGTTTGGTCACTGACTGACAGGAGTGGACAGGTCCATATTGGTCCCTGACTGACAGGAGTGGACAGGTCCACTTTGGTCACTGACTGACAGGAGTGGACAGGTCCATTTTCGTCAAACTCACTTTCTGAAGGCTTTATGTGACAATGGTTGTCAGCCCAGTACCTACCTTTAAGTTACTTCACTTTGAAGGTCTAAGACAACAGATCGAAGATGTTTACTACCTGGATTGTATTGATTCCAGCATCTTCTGCCCCTTCCCCGCCCCCTCCCCCTGCCGTGATGTTGGAGATGTAGTTCACTACTGCTTTCTGGAGGTTTGACGGAAAACTTCCTGTTACCTGCTGGTCAGGTGAAGGTCTAAGAACGTGATTTGTACTTGCTGCCTTGGTAGACATGACGGATTCGTTTAATGCAGGCAGAGAATGTAAATATGTTCGTTCAAGACCACCCATCTTATTTTGCACGAAAACCCCCCTTTTTACATCTAAATCACGTCCATCTCATGTCACTTTTGGTTAAAATTAACACCTGTTTCACAATTAAAATTAACACGCAAAAACCTCTAAAATCGACTTAATTGTTAATTTAAAAACGGGGGCTTGCGTGCTAGATAAGATTGTGTGATCGTGAACAAACATATTTACATTCTCTCCAGACACATAAAATCAACTAACGGGCATATGGTTTAACAGTTCCACACTCCCCAGACTGATTTTAATCAAATAGCTGCCACGGCTTTCGTTGCAGTTGTGTGCAGCGGGCCGTGCAAATCACGTGACAGCTCACATCTCACGTGTGCTCGTTAAACCAATGGACAGTAGGTATGACATCATTCCTGGCTGGGGGCCTGTTAGTCCTAGCCAGGATCGATCTTTTCCGACCGGGGACGCTGAGGAGTGGGGACATGGTTTTAGCTCGCTGTTGTTTGAAACCGGTCTGACCAACAGCGGGCCTAAATCTTTTAGGAACGAAGCAAAGGAAACGTGAAATGACAGTAAGTGAACTAGACGATTTTTACGTAATTGTTTTGTAGAGAAACTTGATTATGAGCCGATCGACGAAGGTTCTTTTTATGAAAGCTGAAAAACATGGCTGAAATTACGCCTGTTTTGTTGAAGGTCGTTCTATGATCAAAGCTGAAAATCGTAAAACTCTTCGTCAATCTTTGCTTTTAGGCCATTGGCTTGAAAGAACAAAACTCTTTTTAAACAATCTAACCCAAAAGCGTCCTGGGATAATTATTTAAAAACTGAAATTCTGATGGAACCCAGACCGTCTGTAACGGTTACGTGTAAGAACTATTTTTAGAAACCGTTCGGATCCGAACGGTTTTACAGCCTAGCAAGAGACGCCAGCGCTCCAGCCATGGTCGGTCAAAGGTCATGATAGCAACCTCCCCAGCTCGCACGCCATCTGAATCATCAATCGGTCGGCCGGCTGGTTTGATGCTTTCTCTGCGCGTCTACTAGCGCTCCAGCCATGGTCGGTCAAAGGTCATGAGAGAGAGGGGAAAACCCTTGTCAGCGCTCCAGCCCCCACCCCCACCCCACCCCACCCTACTCATGCACACCCTCACCCCACACACGCACCCCTACCCTACACCCCCACCTCCACGCACGCACATAACTTCTTTTGATTCTTACAAAAAAACAAGAGAAATAACATGGGTTAGCTTGAACCAACATATTTACATTCTCTCCCTATACTATAAAAATTAAGGGTTTACAGTACGCTCTTCCAGCACTATTAATAAATCAGAACAAACAACCGGCTTTCCGTCTTGATTAGTTATTTTTACATCTAATGAATTTATAGGCCCATTAATTAATTCTTTAAATTCACTGTTTTTTCCAACTGAGATTAATCGATAATCGCAAAACCCCGCCCTAGTTGATGGCAAAACCTTTAGAACTGTAGACGGGTAGCCATCAAACAAATTAGTATCTGTTCTTAACTGTTGTAAATGAACATACAACATTGGGTTCACGAGAAATCAGAAGGTTTATCACCTTCAAATTGATAAACATCTTCTCTTGTACTAAATCTATAAGCTCTATCGCTGCTGTGGAAACCTAAGATTTGAGCAAGGCCTTTAGGGAAAGTATACTCTCTTCTTTCTTCTAGTGGGAAATGTATAGTAATTCTGAGGTTTGCCTCGTTAATTTTCAACAATATGTTATATTCGCTAAGTACTTCTTTTAAAGAACAAAAGTTGTAGTAACCATCAGGTATTTGCACATGAGTTATTTGATTGCCAGTGTCAAGGAGCGTGAAACCTCTCAAAAGGCATTAGACGCTTGGGAGACAAAGGGTCATTGTACGTGGTATACAAATAGGTAATTGACCAATTAACCAGGGTACCTTACCCACCGCACACGGCCAAACTGTGTGAAGGAGGCCGGAGTGGTCAGATGACAAACAAACACCTAGGAGAGAGTTCGGACCTGCCGAGCGAAAAGGGGAAGGAATGAACCTACTACGACCTCGCACCGGCAAGTGAGCGCTAAAAGCACAGACATGCAGAGATCTTGTGTAAACAGTCCAGAGAAGAGGCAGGGGTGGCCTTGGATTTGTATTCATATGGGAATTTGGCCGTTTGTCCACTGTTGGTTGGGTTCCTATTGTCAGGCTGGCTTGAATGGCGTGGTTGGAGGTTTAAGTAGCCACCAATAAGATAAATACTGGTGTTAAGAAACCACCGAAGTCGCGTGAATTTCGATGTCCTACTGGGGGCTAAGTGTTTGTTTGCAATCAATTAGGTAGGGGTGTGTGTAAATGCTGATGTGTTGTGTAATGTAGCGAGTGGGAGAAATCAGGGAACTTGTTAACTAGTGGTTTTAGAAGCAAGCAAGGTACAATGGTGCATGCCCTATAGGAATCCTTTTGTTTCGCCTCCCTATATAAACTGAGGAGAACAACTAGATGAGCAGAACAACACCAGGAGAGAGAGAGAGAGAAGGCACAGAGATAGAGAGAGAGGAGAGGAGTGAGCAGGACCAGAAAGGGTCGAGAGAAACGTGGTTTCTGGAGATAGAAGAGACAGCAAGGTCATATATGTATAAAGACAAGCTGGAAGATGAAAGGAAACTAAATTGAAGGCCAGATGTGGGTGAAGACAACAACACTGAATTTGACCCAGAGGTGGGTGAAGAAGCACGAAAAGAAGAGTTACGACGTCGAGATCCCAGAGACACCACGAAGACCCAGTACCTGAAGCTTGGAGCCAGTCAAACCAAGGGCAGTCACCAACAAAGCAATGCTAATAAAGACGTGAAGAGACTTTTTTTTCAAGAACATTGGTTTTAGTTGATAAAGCTCTGTTGTGTGTGTGAAAACCAGGCCAGGTAAGAAGGCATTTTATAAAAACCCGGGAATAGGATGTAATTGAAACTATAAAGATTGAAATTTCAAGTGTGTTGGATTTGATTGTACCATGAATAACTTATAAGTAGCATAGAATTGTATATCTTGTTCTCAGTTGTGTTAGGATAGAAAACGAATGCGTGACATCATCGCCATTCCCAGATAGAGGTGAATGTTTGGTGTGCGCATGAGTGTGCATATGCGTGTATGAGTGCAAAGATAACCATGGTGTGTTAATCATGACTAATAATACATCAACTTAGTGCACTTAAGCAATACCATCACGATTTTCCCCGACCTTGACAAGTGGCGAGCCTGCCAGGAATGCATGTCCCAAATTAGTTTTCAGGAGG
The DNA here is from genome assembly GCA_018398815.1 of Conus ventricosus. Lineage (NCBI taxonomy): Eukaryota > Metazoa > Mollusca > Gastropoda > Neogastropoda > Conidae > Conus > Conus ventricosus. The sequence goes on from JAFLJL010016294.1 coordinate 37,460, forward strand.
AAACAAAGTTAGCCACTAGAGAGTACTGGGGCGAAGCGTCCACTAAAGGAAATTTTTAATTATCTCACTTAGAATTATTACCCTTTATATACTATTAGTTTAGATGTAATAGGACTTGAGTAGGGTGGTTGTATTAATCAGAGGTCGTTCATATAACGAAGAACGAGTTCTAGTCTTAAAACTCTCACAGAAGCTGTGGTTAAATTAGGCTCCATAGAGTAGGAACACAGCATTGGTTTGGTGTACTCGAACGTTTTAGTAGATAAACTTTGGTACTTGACTTATCGCCGGGTAACTATAAGCGTAACTGTTTTATTGTGTGTCAAAAACAAAGTCAAAAGAAAATGGCAGAAGAAAGTTTTAAAGCCCCCTATAGAGAAACAAGATAAGAATAAGGGAAAGGAATTGGGATAATACAGGAGATGAACTGCGTAATTCAATGAAACTCTGCAGAGACGCTGAGGAGATGAAGAAAGGGCTGAAAGACGAATATATTAAAGGAGCATCTAGAGGCTGTTCAAAAGAAATCAATAGGCAGAAACTTCTGCAACAAAGGCTAAAGCAGACGCCCAAAAGAGTGTACATCTGCCAGAGCAAAAGCCAAGCAGAGAGGGCTAGAAGCAGATGCAGAGGGTGTCAGCGGCCAAAGCAAATGCAGATGCATGAGAGTGGCAGCTGCCAGAGCAGAAAGCAGATTGCCTGAGAGTGCCGCTGCCAGACTAAAGCAGAAGCAGATAGGCGGAGAGCAAAGCGAATCTGAGAATTTAGCCAAACAAATTGATTGGAAAGAATAAAATCTGTAAATCGTATGAAAGCGACACCAGTTCCAGAGTCAGTAGGTGCCGCAGACTAAGTTTGCGGCACCTAACCAAAACTTCCCACTGTTCAGAGAATGAAACAGATTCGATCGATGCTAAAACAGCTGGTTGAAATCGTTTGCCGAGCACGAGGGCTGGCCGAAGATGACTGTGTCGAATAAACTGTCAGCCATGTTAGACAGGTCGTGGCGTTACACACAGTTTACCCACCAAACCCAAAGGTGATCAGAGAGATTTTGACAAGGGTGAAACGAGCAGTACTAAAGGCATATTATTTTGACTGAAGAAGGTTTTAAGTCGTAATGTTTTCGCGAGTGCGATAATCGAACAGGGTGAGACATACACACAGTTCGGAGTTTTAGACTGTACCACTATTTCAACAAGTGGGCAAACTTAGATGGAGTAGACAGTGATTTTGAAGGCCGCAAGACACTGGTGATGAGAACAGATACTTGATAGGTTGAGCCGAGCCTCACAATACACCTCCAAGGAGAGGGGAGTCGTGACAATAGCTGAAGAACTTTGAAGCATCAATGGTTTACCGAGAAGCGAGGCGTGCGACTTTGTCTCAACAAGAAGATGGCCTGGAGCATAACCATAGGACGTAGGCCATCCCATGACTCACGTAATTGAACAGCAGTACAACACCCGAAGGGCCCACAGCGTCACGAGATCAAACAAGTGTGAAAACCAATAGCCACGTGTCTAGGAATGAGCGTACCTGTTTTCTGAGGCAATAAGACAAGGGCACTTGGGCTGAGGGATTGTAATTTTAAGGTCCACAGAAGGCAGCAGCGATATGATCATTCCAAGAGATGAGCAGTGTAGGAAAATGATACCAAGATGACAGTGTTATTTTGTCTGATTGTGCAGTGTGTTCACAGATATCATGCGATAACATGGATGTGCACAAAGGCAGATTAGGTTACAAAGTGTGGTTAATGTCATATCGAGACTCTGTGGTGCACTGATGTTCAGGTGTTGACAGGGCGACCCTGGATGAGAAAGGGCCAATTACACGAGAAAAACACAGATTGTTGACAATAGATTGGAACAGAAGCAGAATTCAAAACGGCCTGGTGTTCATTGATACACCATATTATAGTGAAAGTGTACAGGCTTAGGCTTGTTCCAAGCCGCCAGGCGCGTATGAATTGTGTAAAGGAAACAGTCCAGTAGCACGTGGGTACGAAAACCAGACGCTGACTTCAGTTGTCGAATCAGAGAAAATGACCACGTGATAAAAAAGGCCCCAGCAGTCAAACACCGTCCAGAAAGCACAGGCAGCGTGTCCGTGAGACTTAACCCACTCACTTACAAGGCAGAACAAAAGGGTGCGATTACTCGCTTAGAAAATTGTTTAGCGCTCGCTCACACAGGACATAAGAAAGGTGTGAAGGATGGCACCATCGATTTGAATAAGTATTGGTATGTACCCGAAGCTTTCCACTCACTTGAGATCGGGAAGACGAACGAACAGATCGATGTGCTACGAAGCGCATAAATGCGGTGAAGTACCATAAAAACATGTGACGTCAGCCCTCGGGCCAACTCACTCACACCGCTATAGAACGCCTCACACAAGGCAGCGACTCGAGAAGTACTAACTGGCCCGTAACCTTAGGCGATATCAGGCGTTTCTGTTCACAATGCAGCAACATGCCACGGGGTAGGCCATGGTGTTGATAACAAAAGGGGATCAGACTGCGGTCCTGACCAAAAAGTATGGCCAAAAAAAAAGGTCGGTCGAGAGTCATGTAGTGGGTGCGTGTGTCTTTGCAGTGTCGTGGTATGCGTGGGCGAGGCGTTGCGGGGCCACGTGTAAAAGAGAAGGGGAGGATAATTTCCGTATAAACATAATTTTTATATGGTACCCAACGAATATGAGCTGGTGGAGATTCCAGAATGAAATAGGATAATATGCATGTATAGTGTTTTCTGATAATGGTATTTTCTCTAAATTTTGATGTGTCAAGACAATCCTTGCATGCGATCTCTGGTGTAAGTAGGCTTTATGAGAGGCCGATATTACACTGGATTGAAATTGGGAAAATTATGAGATTTCATCTCCAGTGAATTTGTTTTAGCCAATGCAGGCATTAGACTTACGAGTGGTGTGGGAATTATTTCAAGGAGCGTGAAACCTACTCAAAAGGCATTATGACGCTTGGAGACAAAGTGATCATTGTACGTGGTATACAAATAGGTAATTGACCATTAACCAGGGTACCTACCCCCGCACACGGCCGAACTGTGTGAAGGAGGCCGTTTGGTCAGAATGACAAACAACATCCTAGGAAGAGTACGGTACTGCCGGTGGCGAAAGGTGGAAGGAATGTAACCACTAATTGCCCGACGACCTCGTCACCACCAAGAGAGCGCTAAAAGCTCAGATCCGCAGAGGTTCTTGTTTAAACAGTCAGTGAAGAGCAGGGGTGCCTAGGATTTGTTCAGATGGTATTGCCGATGGTTCACTGGTAAGGTTCCTATGTCATGCGATGTTCTGAATTCAAGTGGAGTGTTGTATTATAGCCCTCCTTAAGTATAATTACATGTGTTAAGTAAACCACTCGAAGGGTCGCCGGGAAATTTCGATGTCCATCTTTGCTTAAGTGAGTGTTTGCAAATCATTATAGGGTGTGAGTAAAGGCTGAGATGTGTGTGGTGAATTGTATCGATGTAGAATTCAGGTACTTGTAAATAGGGGTTTAGAAGCAGCAGGGACAAAGGCATAGCCCGAAGGGGAATCCTTTGTTTTTCCCTCCCTAATAACAGAGTGAGAACAACGTGAGAGCAGAACAACACCAGGAGAGAGGAAGAGCGAAGGCACAATGAGAAGTAGAGAGAGGAGAGGAGTGAGCAGGGACAGAGAAAGGGTCCGAGAAAACGTGTCTGAGAGATAGAAGAGTACAGAAGTCTTAGAGATAAAGACAAGGCTGGAAGAGAAGGAGACTAAGTTTGAAGGCCCAGAGGTGTGTGAAGACAGACAAACCTTAATTTGAACGCACCCCAAGGGGAGGAAAAGACGAAGAATAAGAGTTCGACTACGAGATCCCAGAGACCGAGCCAGAAGGAAACCCGTCCCTGGAAGTCCTGGAAGCCATCAACCAAGGCATCACATCAAGCATGTCTGAAGAGACATGAAAGAGACTTTTGTTTCAAGAACAGTGGTGTGGTGTTGAATCGCGGTATGTGTTGTGAGAAACCTGGCCAGGTAAGAAGTCCAATATTTATTATAACCCGTTTGATTAGGGAATTATTGATCTTTAATGTATTGATAATTTCATTGTGTGGTGATTTGATTGTACATGATTAATTATAATAGCATAGAAATTGTATTTCTTGTACCTCATTGAGTTATGAGAGAAACGAATGCGTAGACATCCCATTCCCAGAGAGAGTGAATGATTGGTGTAGCGCCTGAGTGTGGCATATGCGTGTTTGAGTGCAAAGATAAACCTTGGTGTTGTTAAGCCTGACTAATAATACATCACCATAGTGCCACTTGAAGCAATACCATCAACGATTTCCCGCCCTCCAGGACAGCTCAGCCACTGTTACATAAATATTTGATCCAGTTATTTTGAGGCTCTATCAGTATGTTAGAAGCCCACATAACTTTAAAGAGTCCAATTTCTTTAAGGGCAATCTTACAACTCCCGCGCCAATTGACAATTGGATAAGTTAAGAAACCCAGACAACTCTCGTTTGCTTTGGTTATATCGATGTACATCTTTTTTAAAACATTTTAAAAACTATTAAAAAAAATGGAACCTTTTAAAATATAACGAAAGTGGCCCACTTAACAATGTCGGAGCGTTTTTTAAATAACCCCAAATCTTTGGAACTTCACAGCAATCAAACAAATTGCAGTACGACGAAACATATGACGTTCCAAGACAGACTTGTAAACCCACTAAACTAAAATAGTTAAATCCGCCAATAAAGAGTGACAGAGACCATAATCAGCAAGGTCACCGTCCAATTACGTTTTACCAGAATCAGTTAAATTTTGCAGATACTGCGGCAACTACTGGCTGAGTTGTTTCATAAGCAAACCATTTAAACACCCAACTTTTAATAAGGTCATATATAACTTTCCAATGTTATTACTACCATATCAGTACGAATACAAACTGAACTAACAATGCCCCACCCCAGCACCAACGGCGTTTAATCCATATAACAACCCAATGAGCAATAATGCATAGGAAAGAATCTGCAACGTAATTATAACATTGATACTTCAACATAATATTAGACAACAGTTATAACCGCAATCAAGGGTTTTTTAGGCACATTGTATATGTGGGGCACAAAAAGTATATTTACTTATGACTACTGGCCTTGCACACAATACCTCATTTTCAACCAACAAACAAGTTTCGCTTGGATCCAAAGAACAAAAACACCCTACGCTTGGACAACCTATAACTTAGATGAAAGTAAAGGCCTAACAAAGCCAGGAGTGCAAAGACTTAATGACTCCATAAGGGCGTACTTAGTTGTCTATCGGACAGCAAGCACAGACAAAATTCAAGGCAACTGTGGATCAGTCTACAGCATGCTGCCAAAAACAAATGACAAGGCCAAATTAGAAATAAGCTATTAACTCGGCTGATGAATATGCCAGCACATCTATCCAAATGTAATCAGACGTTCTTGCACATGCTAGGTCATAAGGTTGACTTTGTTGTGTTCAAGTATTATACATGCTGCCCTCTGACCTTAAGACTGCAGTTGTCATGAATACAGAATTATAAAAATGAAAACCATAATGCTGAGACGACCAAAACTTCGTGCACAATCAGGCTTAAACACAAGGCCCGCCCCATCCATTTAAAAGAAAGTACCTAGCCCTGAAGAAAGCGATCCAGTTATAAGCGCCCCACAACCAGAGATCCGGGTGCCAGAAAGCAAAGCCCAGAAAGCAGCCCAGAAAAGCGCACACCCCCGTGATCAGCTCACACAGCCAGACACGACTAGTGAAAGAGACAGCCCTGATTTGTTTGTTTTTAACTTTTACTGGATTTATCCATACTTTTATTTTCACTAAAAATTAATCCATCAGCTAGCACATCCTAACGTCCACAGAATTGTCAGCCATATAACCAGTCAACTTTGCTATAGTAGGACAAAACCCAAATAACAACACTGAGCTGCATATAATGCCAGTGCAGAGCATCCACGGGCGCACGTGTGGGGGGGGGGGGGGGGGCCAAGCGCTTTGGCAGCTAACTTCTTTAATAAGTTGCTAGATGATGCAATTTGTTTTCTAATCCAACTTTTACAGGCTTGATGCGTGTCGGAGGCACTACTGGCCCTTGTGGGCGCACTACTGTTAAAGCATAAACGAGTGTAAGAGATAGCAAACCCCAACAGCCGTTAATATGCTAACTATTGTAATCCCCTTTCCCTGAACAGAGTCCATATTTCTTTCACTAGCGTAGTGTTTTCAAAAGTATATTAGTAAATTAGTTTCTCTTATTCTGCTTGTTTGGATGCTAGCTGCGCTCTGTTAGAGGACTGCACTATAACCTGGCTGCACTTTGTAGCATAAATCTTGAAATTCTTTCTGCTGTGTTCTAGCCTTTCTTCTTGCCTAAATGTTAACATCTGCATCACGAGTTTATTTTTTCTACATCTATCTCTGGGGCTATCCAACTCACCAAGTTTGCTAAATGTTTGTTAGTTCACACCCCTTAATGTCCGCAGAGCAGCATGAAAAACCCCAGGATTTCACGCATAGGCAAAGGAGAATCGTCCAATTGGTTTTTAACTTGTGTCCTCCTCATTAAAACTCGTTACAATTTCTGCTATAAGTTCATCTGCTGTTCGATTTAATTCTTGAAGAGGTCTGTTTTGTTTTTTAGATATTTTATTGACAACCTCTGCCCACAAGTTCTGTAAAACTACTAACGCTTTACGTCTCATAAGCTCTAAAAGGTTAATTGTTCTGCCCTAAGGGCAATAGGGGAGTTTTTCGTCTAATGATTGTTGCATAGTTTTGAAAAACTTGTTGGGTTTTGCTTTGACGAACTTTACGCGGTCTACCTGCACCAGTTGTTATGATACAAATGCCCATCAACTTCCCCTCAAAAAACGTTAGGATCAACTACTTCAGGTATCTCTCGTCCTATGCTTTTATATAAAGAATGAATTCGCTGTCCAATATTTTTCTTGACCCTCTGTCTAGGGAGTAAAGAACCCGCTCCTTCAAGCTCGATTCTTGCAATTGAAGGTCCCAGAACTGTTTCATCTTCTTCCTTGCAACACCAAGCAGTGTTCAATTGGCGTCAAAATCTTACATCCAAATTTTTTATTTATTTCTATTTGTTTTAGTAAAAAAAATGAACACAGAGTCTCAAACGTGTTGTACCTCGAACCATACAGAAAAGAGTAAATGGAACCCCCATGGCGTGAAAGGTAAAAGTCGAGAACTGTAATTAGTGTAAAATACCCCACAACATTTCACCTGGACAAGATATTAACAGTCGGTTCCTCCGATCTGGGCGCTGATGATGTTATAATGCACATACACTGCGAAACAATCATTCAAAATAGATATTACATCGGCAGACCAATGCTACTGTAGTTGAACTATTTAGGCAGGCTATCGTAAATCCAAATAGTAATCAAACTGGAGGGGAAAAAGGTCATTTTTACTAGGAGAGGCAGACATTTTTGCCCACTATTCTGAATCTAAGGCAGCCTAAAAAAGAAGACAGAGAAAAGTTATCAAGGCATACAAATCCAAAACGAGCTCCAGCAACAGCAGGCTTAAAGCGGAGGAAGCCAGGGGGGATGATAAAGAAGAGGCATTAGCAGAAGTCATTGGCAACAGATTCTGCATCCACAAGATTTTTGAACTGTTAAAGACGCAAATTCCATATCCCAAGGCGCCCTAAAAGAAAAACTTACTTACAACTTACATTAAATCCTATCAGATCTGTCATACTGTCCTGAAGACCCATTAAGCACAGGATGAACAGCTGGGGGGGATTAGAGACATCTCTCATGAGTTTAGAAGTTTTTACTAACCCTGGACAGTCTAAACAATCAAAACCCGTAATCAAAAAAAACGTGTTATTTAATATGAAAACGATATGCCCGCCATAACAAGCAAATAGAAACAAGAGAGGAGGGACACACTCTGGAACATACATCAAAAACAGTCTACAGACGACTTAAAAAGGAATTTTGTTCTTATTTTACTGAAAAACAACTCCTTTTTCATAGAGAAACAGAAGCTTTTTTATAATCCAAAATTGAGAATGTTGACTGTGTAATAAATTGGCAAGTCTGATCGGTTTGTATACGAGGCGTCGGTACTTTTACCTCACCAACACTCTGATGAAATACGAACGTTTGTTCGCTGGAGGTAGGCAAGGGATCCTGCAGTATGAATCGAGTATGTAAAAAACTTCGCCTATATGATGAAAGACTCGAAGATCAACTTAATAAGTAAATATGGGTGTGGAGGACTTTAGATCCACATTGACAACAGTATTGTATTGGAGTGGAGAAAGGATAGGGCAAGATGGTATAAACAAATCAATAACTGCAAGAAAGCATACGGAAACGCCCCAATACCAATGCCATGTTTTTATGGATTTATATTTGATGCTCAGGTTAAACATGAAGAAAACAGGCTAGAAATGACGCTGCCTAATACAATACAGAACAATGATCTAATAAAAACAGATGGAATTTATATGAAGTATCTACCAAAAGGATCCGCACTGTACTCTTATCTTGCGGGATTACAGGATGTGGGAAAACTGTCTTCATACTTGATATTGTTAGAAAACAATATACAGGATTACATTACGAGCACATTGTATATTCTAGCACAACCATTAAGCACAACAAGTCTTTACAAAGAAAGTAAGTTTATAAAGTACAGGAGACAGAATATATTATAAGTTGAACCTAGCGACAAACTAAGCGACTGTTTAGAACAATACTATATAACAATAATTGGAGGGAACTGAAACACTGTTATAATTGAAGAACCTGTTCATGTTCATGCACAACGAGACATAGTATAAAAAAAAATAAAAGCACAGTCAAAGCTAGCTCTTAAAGTGGTCGCCCACGCCTAGTTTCAGAGTGGTCTCTTAACTCAAAAAAAAAGCAAAGCTGACTTAGAATACTTATATCGCATTTTAAAATCAGTTATTTTTTAATTACACTAAGGACAAAGATAGGTTTTGAAAGAATGTTTAAGTGAAAAAATTATATAAAAGGGACTAAGATGAACTAAAAAAGCAAAAATAAAAGAGCAGTTTAGAAACCATCAAAGCACGCTAAGCAAGGCTTACGTACTGATCCCACCAGTCAATACTTTGTTTAATTGTAAATTGATTATATAGACTTGCTAAAAACAATTATTTATATATAATATTAAATATAAAAAGAATGTCTCTCGGGCCATAGAACCAAAAGAGGAGCTCAGCTCCTAAATGCGCTGCAGATAGAGCTAAAAGACCTAGCAGACACAAACCGAGTTTGATCTAATAGGACTGCCAGGAAATGTTTAAATGATTTGAGATACCAGATGATGGGGTTTACAAACGAACAGAAATATGTACGACAAAAAACGACTAGCAAATATCCTGCCTATCAGAGATAAGAAATTTAAGATGCGAACGACTTTAGTCAAATAAGAATACACACATCATAAAAGATCGAATGCTTGGGCGTTTGCATCCTGAAATTGACTGTAGTTTAAAGATAGTAACTACGAAGCCCAATGTATACTACGATAAACCAAAACAATTTTAGAAAGGCTTTTTAAATGCGGGCCCCCTATCTTGTTAGCCTAGTTCCAGGAACACCAAACCGAAAAACCCCCCAAAATAAATTAATGTGAAATAACTGCAGGGTTTTTAATATAAACTACAGAAAAGAAGTCCTTAGCTGAAGAGTGGGGTGACACCGTCGGATTTTATAATTTACCCCCACGCTACAGTCACTACCTAGACACAGTTCCGAAGCGATTTTCGCTTAATTTTATTTAGTACTCCGAGGGAGGGCGAAACTAGTTTGCCAGAACATACGATAATCAGAGGTATACAAATAAAGGCTGAAAACTTGGACACCCCTCTTAGACTCAGTATTGCAGATAACTAAGAAACGGAGATGAAAATAAACACTTTGATATCATATGACAAGGTTACTGTAAAGGTTAGACAAAGACAAACTAACAGTGACTTGACTGTTATTTTCATTACGTTAAGTATGATTTTATTGCGATTTAAACTCTGTTAAGCATTGCTGCCAGTAAGTATTTACATAAAAAGATTAATTTAAAAAAGATCCTTTTATTAAAAATGGAGGTTCAACATTTAGGTTAAAGCAAATAACTGAAAAAAAAAAAAAAGAAAAACAAAAAAAAAACTGAAACAAAAGATGAAAAAAAAAAAAAAAAAAAACAAAAATAAAAAAAAAAAAAAAAAAACAACAAAAAAAAAAACCAGCCAGATATAAAAAAAACAAAAAAGAAAAATAGAAAAAATAAAAGACAAAAAAAAACACAAAACGGAGAAAGTAAAAAAAAAAGAACACCCCCCCACCCTCCTCCGACCACCCCCAGACCCCCCGCCACGCACCCCGTCCACCGCATCGCGCCCAGTCCGCGCCTGCCGCCCCCCCCTCGCCCGCCCGCCCCCGCCTCCCCCCCTCCCCCCCCTCCCCCCCCCTTCCCCCCCCCTCTCCGTTCCCCCTGGCCCGCCGCCCCCCCACTCCCCCCGCTTAGCCCGCCCCGCTGCCCAGCCCCCCCCGCCCTTCATCTCCCGCCCGCTCCCCCCCCCCCCCCCCCGCCCCCGCCCCCGCTGACACCTCCGCCCGCTCCGGCCGCCCCGCCCCATCCACGCCCTCCCCCGCCGCCCCCCGCCCCCCCACCCCCCTCAGCCCCCCCCCCCCCCCGGCCCCCCCCACCCCACCGCCTGCACCCCCCCCCCCCCCCATCGCCCCCCCCCCCCCCAACACCCCACCCCCCCCCCACCCGGTACCCCCCCCCGCCGCCGGAGGCGGTCCTCCCCCTTTTTAAAACAAAAAATTTTTTTTTTTAATAAAAAAAAGAATTGGGGCCGAAAAAAGGGACACCCCAAATCGTGCGTAACAAAAAACCCAGAGAAAAAACCATTTTTAAAATGCCAAAATTTTAAATTGAAAAAATAAATTTTTAAAAAAAAACCAAAATTAAGAAAAAAAAAAATTTTTTTGGGAAAAAAATTTTAAAAAGATTAAAAAAAAAAACCTTATAAAAAAAAAAGTTCTTGTTTAAAATTACGGGGAAAAGGAAAAACCCCAAAAAAAAAAAAAAAAAAAAAAAAAAAAAACCCCCCCCAAAAAAACCGGGAAAAACAAAAAAAAAATAAAAAATAAAGCAAAAAAAAAAAAAAAAAAAGAACCCTAAAAACCCCCCCCCAAAATTTCCCCACCCCCGCCCCCTCCCCCCGGGGCCCCCTATTATACTCCAGGGAGGCGAACTATTTGCCAGAACATACGTTATCAGAGTATACAATAAAGGCTGAAACTTGGACGCCCCTCTAGACCAGTATTGCAATTACAAAAACGGAGATGAAACACCTTTGTATCATCTGACAAGGTTACTGTAATGTACAAAGACAAACTAACAGTACTGCTTATTTCAAAGTAGTTGATTTATTCGTTTTACTCTGTTAATGAATTGCGCCAGAGTATATAAAAAGATAATTTAAAAAATGATCTGATAAAAATGGAGGTTCAACAGTTTAGGTTAAAGCAAATAACTGAACTTCAAAAGGAAATAGAAAGCGACTTGGATTAAATAGAGTTACTAGAAAGAAATATTCTAAAGCTTAATACTCTTTCTTATGTAATTACTGGCTCATCACGGCTGTAGCTAGCGTAAGTGCTGGTCTAGTGTTGCTGTTTTAGCTAGTGGGGTCGGAGCGCCAGCCTCTTTAGCATTAGGGAGTCTCGGGTTGGGTTAGGCGCCATGTCTATGATTGTAAGTGCTGTTTTAAAAAAATAACCCCTAAATTACAAAGCACACTGCCATGTAGCCCACATCGGCAAAACTTGTTCATTAAGATTAAAATAAGTAAATCATTACAGGATGAAAACATTACAGACGAAGAATTCAGAAGCTATGGCTGACGGTGAGGATTACAGGCGACAGAAAATTGAACTCAAAGGAGTGGAGAAAGACGTTTACTTCACGACAGGTAGACACTGATGCAATTAAACAGAACATGAAAAACAAACACACGATCGGTTAAAACCCAAAATAGGCCAAAAAAATAAGTTTAAAATAAATAAATACTATTTTTTTTGTTAGCCCACTGTGTTGGTGGGACAACTTGCAGCTCTTCACGAACAAAGGACCTTTAGGCGCAGGCTTTTTAGAAGAGAGAGTCTCTCTTAAATAATATATGGGAGGGGTTTTTTCATGATTCTTTCAACTTCATATACATCTACGCTCCATAAAGGATCTGTGGCTCTAATTCAAACATCACCTTCTGCCTCTCCAGGAGCATAAAATATCTTACTATAGCCAAACGCAGGATTTTGAGCCCCCGCACATCTTCAGTAATGCTAATTTTTTTAATTTGATTGCGTTTACTGGTTTAAGACTGTTGCTTTAAATTCTTCATTGTTCATGGCGCGTAAGACTGCTGGCAATCCCTAACCCATTCTGTTTGCGCGTTCTGTCCATAATTCTCGTGATATTGATAGGTAAACAGGCGTTCAGCTAGATTCTTATTAAAGTTTTCTACTAGGGCTTGTGATCGATGGTTGCCTGGGATCCCTCTCCTAACTGTAACATGATGTTTTAAAACAGCTGGTTTACAGAACCTTTAAACTCTTTTCCATCATCAACTTGAATCATCCTAGGATACTTTAATGGCCTCTCATGTATATTTGTTGTAAAGCCACAGCCACAGCAGTTGAGCTTTTATCCGTTAAAGGTTCAGCATCTTGTATCTTGAAGCCAGTCAACAACTGTTAGAGCATACTTAAACTTTTTTCTTCTAACTTTATCATGTGGAAGATACAGCAAGTCCATCTGGTGGTGTCATTTGGAACTGAGTTAACAAATCTAGGCCTTATTATTCTTTTGGGGGCAGAGCAAATTATTTGCCAAATTGCCTGTTTTGAAAGCCAGTCTTCGCATCTGATTCAGACACTCTAGCAGCTTTACTTAGTTTTTCAATAGCAGTCTTTCCTTTCCAATACCCTTTAGGAGAATAATAATTTTGTACTTCGTATTATCCATAAGAAGGACTGTATTTCAATTGTATTTTAAATTGTTTGTGCAAGAATATAGATTGCTCCATAGCACCCACAATAAAACCAATTTCTGCTATTTTCTGTTCTTCTGATGGTTCAAAAAGTCAGACAGTTCTGGGGGGGCGATGTTGAAACTTTTTTCCTGTCACTAAGTAATACCATTATTGCCTCATCAACGTCTGTAAATGTGTGCTCGCATGTCCCTGTTCTCTTAACTTTTTATTAATAAAGTCCTAAGTGAGCAATTCGTCTTTTCTCGTAAGCGTCTCTTGCTTTAGCTAACTCTTTATTGCTTTTAAAGACGTTCTCTCTTTATCGACCGCAATTTACTAAACATATTGCTTCCATAAGGGCCAAGC
>JAFLJL010016295.1:0-27500 GCA_018398815.1 Conus ventricosus
TGTGTGACTTAAATCAGACTTTGATTGTCGCAAGAACCTTTAAGGGACTATAGGTGCGGCATGGTAAGACACATTGAGACGGATCATGGTTTATACTTGACCCATAATTTGTAAGGGCCCAATGTGTATGTTAAACTTTTAACATCACCAACATTTCACAAGCACTATCACAAACTAAATTTGGCAGAATTTGAACATCGATAATAACTTTTTAGCCCATTCGTACATGAAGATTCACTGAATGATGAAGGCCAAAAAATCTGCTATTAACATTTTCTGCAACGATTTCAATGTATACATAATATGACTTTTTCCGATGAATTGTGATGTGTATACAGTTATTGTTTTATATAGCAGTTCATTTGATTAGAAGTGACATTTTGATGTAAACATACAGCCATGATATGGCCCTTTTGCGGTCGCGGCTGGGGTATAAGCAACCTTATCTTATCTGATCTTATGAAAACATTGCCAACAAATGTTGCCTTACCATTCCCTAAAGAACAGACCATCTGAATACTAATTTGATATTATTTCTGTCAAGCAGATGTGCTTATATGAAGAGGATGTCTGACCAAATACTGAACAAAATTGAGACCCCACATAAACAGCTTTTTGGCACTGTATTGAGAATGAAACACATTAACAGTGAAATAAACGGTTTTCTCTTTTGTCCACAGTAACTGTTATAAGATTATGCTAATGCATGATAAATTTGCCCCATTGCCTGGATGGAACAACATTGTAGTGCAGAAAGTAGAGGGTTAGAAATCTGAAAAGATTTATCAACGAAAGTATCTGTTCGTCGATTCAAGATTTTGACGCACTCATTTTGGACAAAGTCTGGCTGAAATGCAGGTGTGACACAAGGCAGAGCGCATGCTCAGTCGCAGGTTGTAGAGTTCCCTGCCGCCATCTCCTGTCCCCTCCCTGGTCATAGCAATGTGAGTCAAGTTGCAATAGCTTGTCTTGTTATTCATTGGAGTAAGCAGTCCCTTTCAAATGTTAATGGACACAGTTGACGTGATAGTCTGATTTTACAAAACTTTTGAATAGCACACGATTTTGATGAGACTTGAGGTAAGAAGGACTTTTTTTTGTTAATTACAGTGGTTCATTTTTAAAATTTGAACATTTGAAATGAGTATAGTGTCCATGTTGTAGTGTTGATTATGGGAATGCAGTAACATTTCATTCCAATTTAGTTTCCCGACTCTCCACTGGGATGTCAGGAGTTGGCATGTCGTTTCCAAGACTAGGTTGGTAGATTTGATCATGGTGCTATAGTGGTGTGCTCATTCATGCAAGAGATGGTCGAAACACACTGTTGATGCGTAACACAAACGTGATGTGGCACAGATCTTACACCAGCAAGAAGTCATCTTGGACCAAAAAATAATTTCAACATTTTTGTGCCAATTTATCAGATTTTGTTAATTGATGGTGGTGCGGTAATATCTGTTGTGTGTGTGTCGTGTAAAATCTATTTATGTCCCCCACATTCTGGTCTTGACTGCTTGACAATCAACATTTTGTGTCAGAATTCTTTCTTCTTTATCCTTTCCTACATACCTGCGCTGCCGGGATTCATCAAAACCTGACACCTGATTTTGATGGGACATCTCAGTGTTGCCATTAGATGGATGTCTTATCGTCAATGGTGGTCCGGTACTTGTTCTAAGCTGGGAAACATTAAAGCCCACATGAAGTTCATTTTTTGTTCCCATCTTGCCCATAACCAGTTGGAACTCTTGCACACTGTAATCCTTTTAATTTTTTTTCACCGAATTTCCATTAAAGCATTGAGACACTAACACTACATTCGTATAATGTAATACATGGGAAAGAAGCTCATTAGTTTTTTATATAAGATATGCATGCAGCTAACTTTATATAAGTGAAGTTAAAACCATTTATTACTCTTCCTTTAAATTGTATCTTTTTAATAATGTCATATATAATTCATTGCACAATGAGATGAATATACTGACATAGCGAAACACTATAACATAAACTTTGTGTGTTACAGTATCAACCTCCCCCCCCCCCTCCAAAAATGCGAACACGACTAACCAAACAATGTGTGTTACAGTATCAACCTCCCCCCCAAATATCGACACACCAAAATAAACATTGTGATGTTACAGTATCAACCATCCCCCCAAATAGCGAACACACCGGAACATAAACATATGTGGATACAGTATCAAGCCCTCCCCCCCAAATAGCGAACACACTAACTAAACATTGTGTGTAACAGTATCAATCACCCACCCCCCCCCCCCTAATAAGCGCACACACCATTTTATAAAAACATTGGCTGTGTGTACAGTATCAACCCCCCCCCCCCCCCCCCCCCCCCCCCCAAATAGCGAACACACTATAACATAAACATTGTGTGTTTACAGTACAACCTCCCCCGCCAAATATCGAACAACACTAACATAAACATTGTGATTACAGTATCAACCACCCCCCAAATAGCGAACATCACAAAATTAAACATTGTGTGTTACAGTATCAACCTCCCCCCAAATAGGAACACACCAACATAAAATTGTGTGTTACAGTATCAACCTCCCCCCAAAATTTAGCGAACACACTAACATAAACATTGTGTGTTACAGTATCAACCTCCCCCCCCCCCCCAAATAGCGAACACCCCAAAATAAACATTGTGTGGTTACAGTATAAACCCCCCCCCCCCCCCCCCCCCCCCCCCCCCCAAATAGCGAACACACTAACTAAACATTGTGTGTTACAGTATAAACCCTCCCGCCAAATAGCGAACACACTAACATAAAATTGTGTGTTACAGTATCAACCTCCCCTCCCCAAATAGTGAACACACTAACATAAACATTGTGTGTTACAGTATCAACCTCCCCCAATACGAACACCCCAAACATAAAATTGTGTTTTTACAGTATAAACCCTCCCCAAATAGCGACACACTAACATAAACATTGTGTGTTACAGTATCAACCTCCCCTCCCCAAATAGCGAACACACAAACATAAACATTGTGTGTTACAGTATCAACCCCCCCCAATAGCGAACACACTAAAAATAAAATTGTGTGTTACAGTATCAACCTCCCCCAAATAGCGAATACACTAACAAAAACATTGTGTGTTACAGTATCAACTCCCGCCAAATAGCGTCAACACAACATAACATTGGGGTGTTACAGTATCCAACCTCCCCCCAATAGCGAAAACACAACATAAAATTGTGTGTTACAGTATCAACCTCCCCAAATAGCGAACACCAACATAAAATTGTGTGTTACAGTATCAACCTACCCCCCCAAATAGCGAACACAACCCTAAACATAACATTGGTGAACAGTTTCACCTCCCCTCCCCCCAATAGCGAACACCCCAAACCCATAAAATTGTGGTACATATCAACTCCCCCCAATAGGAACACACTACTAACTTGTGTGTTAAAGTATCACCCCCCCCCCCCCCCCCAAATAGCGAACACACTAACATAAACATTGTGTGTTACAGTATCAACCTCCCCCCAATAGCGAACACACTAACAAGCATTGTGTGTTACAGTATCAACCTAACCCAAATAGCGAACACACTTATTGTGTGTTACAGTATCAAATCCCCCCCAAATAGCGAACACACTAACATAAACATTGTGTGTTACAGTATCAACCTCCCCCCAAATAGCGAACCACCAACATAAAATTGTGTGTTACAGTATCAACCTCCCCCCAATTGCGAACACACCAACATAAATATTGTGTGTTACAGTATCAACCTCCCCCAAATAGCGAAAAACCCCAAACATAAACATTGTGTGTTACAGTATCAACCTCCCCCCAAATGCGAACACACCAACATAAACATTGTGTGTTACAGTATCAACCCCCCCCCCAATTGCGAACACCCCAAACAAAAAATATTGTGTGTTACAGTATCAACCTCCCCCCAAATAGCGAACACACCAACATAAACATTGTGTTTTAAACGTATCAACCCCCCCCCAAATAGCGAACAAAAACAACAAAAACCCTTGTGGTTTACAGTATCAACCTCCCCCAAATAGCGAACAAAACCAACATAAACATTGTGTGTTCAGTATAAACCCTCCCCCAAATAGCGAACCACCAACATAAACTTTGTGTTTTACAGTATCAACCCCCCAAATAGCGAACACACCAAAATAAAAAATTGTGTGTTACAGTATAAACCCTCCCCCAAATAGCGAACACACCAACATAAACATTGTGTGTTACAGTATCAACCTCCCCCCAATAGCGAAAACCAACATAAAAATTGTGTTTACAGTATCAACCTCCCCACAAATAGCGAACACACCAACATAAACATTGTGTGTTACTTATCAACCCCCCCCAAATAGCGAACACACCAAAAAAAACATTGTGTGTTACAGTATCAACCTCCCCCAAATAGCGAAACACTAAATAAACATTGTGTGTTACAGTAATCAACCTCCCCCAATACCGAACACACTAACATAAACTTTTGTGTGTTACAGTATCAACCTCCCTCAAATAGCGAACACACCCAACATAACATTGTGTGTTACAGTAACACACCCAAATAAACATTGTGTTTTTACATTTATCAACCTCCCCCCAATTGCGAACACACCAACAAAAACATTGTGTGTACAGTATCAACCTCCCCCCAAATAGCGAACACACGAACATAAACATTGTGTTTACAGTATCACCTCCCCCAAATGCGAACACACTAACATAAACATTGTGTTTACAGTATCAACCCCCTCCCAAATAGCGATCACACCAACATAAACATTGTGTGTTACAGTATCAACCTCCCCAAAGCGATCACACCAACAAAAACATTGGGGTTTTACAGTATCAACCCCCCCCCAAAAATAGCGTCACACCACTATAAACATTGTGTGTTACAGTATAACCTACCCTTCCCCCCAAATAGCAAACACACCAAATAACATTGGTGTTACAGTATCAACCTCCCCAAATAGTGAACACCCCAACATAAACATTGTGTGTTACAGCTCAACCTCCCCCAAATAGTGAACACACCAACATAAACTTGTGTGTTACAGCATCAACCTCCCCTCCCCCCAAATAGCGAACACACCAACATAAAAATTTGTGTGTTACAGTATCAACCTCCCCCCAAATAGCGAACCACTAACATAAACTTGTGTGTTACAGCATAAACCTTCCCCCCCCAAATAGCGAACACACCAAATAAACTTTGGGTGTTTACAGTATCAACCTCCCCAAAAAAGCGAAACACCAACATAAACATTGTGTGTTACAGTATCAACCTCCGCACATGCATTTGTCAGTTCTGAAGAAGACCCCACCCCCCCCTCACCCCATCCCTCCATGCACCCCTCCCTCCCCCTCCATCTCTCCCCCTTTCCGTCCATCTCCCCCATCGACTTACAAGTGGTTCCCACGTGACTAAAAACAGAAATGAGCCGTCATCTTGTAGACGGTATCGTCGAAGAAGAGGTCGTTGTTGGGACATGTGTTTGCGCGTGGCCCTCACGGTTGTGGCCGCCAAGTGACAGGGGGGCTATTTATCATCTTTTCTTCTTCTTTCTCTCTTCTTCTTCTTCTTCGCCAAAGCCTGGGGGTTTGACTGGTGAAGGCGTTGTTCTCTTCACGCAGGGTGCTGGGTTCGGGGCCCTTTGATCGAATGAAAGACCACAGGCTGGAAGAGATTGTCTCTTGGGGAGACTCCCACCCCACCCCCATCCTTCTGTTTTTTTTCTTCTTCCCTCCCTTTTTTTCTTTTTTCTATGATGTTTTAAATTTAGGTCCGTATGCTTGAAAAGATGCTTTAAAAAGAAAGCATTTCCCACCACACACACACACAGACACACACACGGACGCACGCACACACACACGCGCACGCACGCACGCATACACGCACGCGCACACACACACACACACACACCCCACCACACACACCACACACACAGTGGAGCATCACCCCCGGAGACTAAACCGAGGAACGAATAAGATGGGGATACTTTTTCTTCTTTCGTCTTGAAAATAAAACGAAACAAAACAAAACAACAACGACGATGATGAACAAAAAACAACAACAACACACACACACACACACACACACACACACACACAAACAACAAAAAACAACATCATAATCATCATTATCATCATCAAGAACAAAAGCAACAACAGCAGCGCATAAACAACATCATCATCATCATCAACAAGAACAACAAAAGAAGAACAACAACAACAATACTACTACTAAATACTACTACTACTACTACTGCTGCTGCTGCTGCTGCTGCTACTTACAAAAACGCACGCACGCACGCACGCACGCACGCCACACTGCTTAATGACTGACTGACCAGGTGAAACCTTTCTTTGTCAGATTAACTTTGGTTGTTTAACAACAGTGATATTAAAATGTCCCCCAACTTTTGTGTTAAAACGATTAAAGATTATAAAAGACATTGTTCAGTCACGGAAAAGTTATTTAATAATAAAATTACCCTTTTACCTCTTCATCTAACTTTCAGGCAGCCCCCCCCCTCTCCCACCCTTCTCCACGCATATTCGCTCCGCACGCGTGCACACACATACAAACACACACACACCCACACACACACACACATAACGATTCAGTCACTTTAATAAACCCCCCCCCCCCCCACCCCGAAACCCCAACACAGCCCCCTTCTACCCCCCCCCCTCCCCACCACCATTCCTTCTTCCGACCACCCACCGGCCCATTATTGACCCAGCCGGACAGCCACTGACCACATTCCCCACCCAGAAAACACACGGCCAAACGAGCTGTCCACCTGTCTCGCTGACCACAACAATCATCACGGACCATCGCACGTCAGCGGTCATATCGTCAGCAGCTGGTCAACCCAGGACTAACTAGGCGAGAGCGCCAGGCTTCCTACTTCTACTTTTCATTCACATCAACCAGATATACGGACCTATTTCCACGATCTACTTCTTCATATCAGCAGCTGGTCAACCCAGGACTAACTAGGCGAGAGACGCCTACAGGCTTTCCTACGTATCATACTTTCTTCATATCAGCAGCTGGTCAACCAGGACTAACTAGGCGAGAGACGCCTACAGGCTTTCCTACGTATCATACTTTCTTCATATCAGCAGCTGGTCAACCCAGGACTAACTAGGCGAGAGACGCCTACAGGCTTTCCTACGTATCATACTTTCTGCATATCAGCAGCTGGTCAACCCAGGACTAACTAGGCGAGAGACGCCTACAGGCTTTCCTACGTATCATACTTTCTGCATATCAGCAGCTGGTCAACCCAGGACTAACTAGGCGAGAGACGCCTACAGGCTTTCCTACGTATCATACTTTCTGCATATCAGCAGCTGGTCAACCCAGGACTAACTAGGCGAGAGACGCCTACAGGCTTTCCTACGTATCATACTTTCTGCATATCAGCAGCTGGTCAACCCAGGACTAACTAGGCGAGAGACGCTACAGGCTTTCCTACGTATCATACTTTCTTCATATCAGCAGCTGGTCAACCCAGGACTAACTAGGCGAGAGACGCCTACAGGCTTTCCTACGTATCATACTTTCTTCATATCAGCAGCTGGTCAACCCAGGACTAACTAGGCGAGAGACGCCTACAGGCTTCCTACGTATCATACTTTCTTCATATCAGCAGCTGGTCAACCCAGGACTAACTAGGCGAGAGACGCCTACAGGCTTTCCTACGTATCATACTTTCTGCATATCAGCAGCTGGTCAACCCAGGACTAACTAGGCGAGAGACGCCTACAGGCTTTCCTACGTATCATACTTTCTTCATATCAGCAGCTGGTCAACCCAGGACTAACTAGGCGAGAGACGCCTACAGGCTTTCCTACGTATCATACTTTCTTCATATCAGCAGCTGGTCAACCCAGGACTAACTAGGCGAGAGACGCCTACAGGCTTTCCTACGTATCATACTTTCTGCATATCAGCAGCTGGTCAACCCAGGACTAACTAGGCGAGAGACGCCTACAGGCTTTCCTACGTATCATACTTTCTTCCCCCCTCACTATCCTCTTACCAACGAGTCGTCGTTGTCGTCATCGACGCCGTCGTCTCTGTCGTGGTAGAAGTAGCAACAACACCAACAACAACTAACAAACCAACAAAAAGATAGTGTAGCTGAAATACTTCCAGCAGCAGTGACAACAGCAGATGTTACTGCAGTGGGTACTTGAAGTGGAACTTAATCCTCCAGCCAGTTGTGTGAAAGGCTGATAAGATAAATTCTCCTTAGTGTTTAACAAGAGTCGTGAACGTTTTAAGTCATGTCAAAGCTGTGTTTGATACCCGGTTTTACCTTTCGGCTTTTTCTCTTTCAGAAGTTAAATGCTCGAGCGAGCGCGCATTCGCACGCGCGCGCGCATACACACACACACACACGCACGCACGCACGCACGCACACACACACCACACACACACACACACACACAACCAATCTCTATCAGTGTATCTAAAGATAGAGTTATTGGTAGATGTGGTGCGTGTGCATGCGTGCATGCTTGCGCGCGCGTTTGTGTGTGTGTGTGTGTGTGTGTACGAATTTGTACAATCATTTTATTGTATTGTGTACGCTTTTGCATGCTTTGATATCTTAAAGCTTCCAGCCCTACTAATACCCGGTCCTGCATTTAACAATGGGTTTGGTTGATGGACGTTAACACCGGCAATAAACGAAGAACGAAATGATTTCTTTACTCCTGTGCAGCCTTTTCCCCGTCATTGATATGACGACTGAAGCGATCCGCGGTTCTTCAAAGGTCGAGCCGCTTTGTCTGAAAGCCATGAAGTCACTTCTGCTTGATGGGTAATCCAGAATAACTAGCTCAGAGAACTGAATGGAATGGCGGGTGTGTATATGCAGAGGAGGGTCGAGATGAAGTCGGTCATACCGATTAACCACGATGACCTTGAACTACTCACAGAATTCAGCTTTCGGTAAAAGGATATTTGGGAGCCAGTTCGCTTTGAAGTCAGGAAACAACACCGCAGAATCTGTATCTACCCAATTCCATCAGAATGTATAGGAATGAGTGAAAGAGGGTTTTGTTTGTTTGTTTTTGTTTTCACCCAAATGTCCACTGCGTTTAACCGTGGTGAATTTAACTGATGCCGGAAATGTCTGTGAACATGCTTCAGCAGCTTCCGCGGGCTGAACAAGATCGACGGACAGCAGATGGAGTGGTTTGATGCGTGCGAGCGTCACACACCAATGGGTTCCACTCCTCCTCCTCCCCTCTCTCTCTCTACTAACTTTAGGGAAAAATTACGAATATGTAAGCATTCTATAAATTTGTACATTTCAAGTTTATGGTTTTGTATGTCTTAGTATCTTAAAGCTTCCAGCCGTACTAAAATCTGGTTCCACATTTAACAATGGGCTTTAGCAGATGGACGTTAATACCAGCTAATAAACGAAGAACGAAATGACTTCTTTACTCCTGTGCAACCTCTCCCATCATGTATACTACGACGTCAAGCGATATGTGGTTCTTCAAAGGTCGAGCCGCTATGCCTGCATGCCACAGAGTTCCTTCTGCTTGATGGGTAATCCAGAATAACTAGCTCAGAGGACTGAATGGAATGGCAGGGGAATATGCAGAGGAGGGGTCGAGATGAAGTCGGGTCATACCGATTAACCATGATGACCTTGAACTACTGACAAGCATTCAGCTTTCGGTAAAATGATATTTGGGAGCGAGTTCGCTTTGAAGTCAGAAAAAAAAAACATTCCAGAATCTGTATGTACTCTTTCCCGTCTCAATCTTTAGGAATGAGCGAAAGAGGTTTTTTTTTAAATTTCTTTTCCTTTTGTTTTCTCCCAAATGTGCTTTCGACCGTGATGAACTTAATTGATGCCAGAACTTCTAAGAACATGCTTCAGCAGCTTCCACGGGCTGAACAAGATCGATGGGCCGCAGATGGAGTGGTTTGATGCGTGCGAGCGTCACATTCCAATGAGTCTCTCTCTCTCTCTCTCTCTCTCTCTCTCTCTCTCTGTCATATTCATATGAGAACACCAGCTGTTTATCTTACCACCTTTGAAGGACCTTCTTAGCAGCCATGATACCGTAAAGGATGTTCAACGTGCGATACTGTCCTGGTTCATCATCATCATCATCATTCTGTTGCCCATGATGGGCGTAGAGGAGAGATGAGAGACACTTTCGAAGCCAGGCACCGCCATCCGGCCCTGTCCTCTGCCTGTCGCATCAGCGTAGGGCCATCCATCCTGGTCCATTCTTTGACGTTGTCCATCCAGCATTTGGCTTGTCGTCCCCTTCGTCTGCGCCCTTCCAGCGTGCCCTGGATGACTGTTTTGGGCAGTGAATTGTGGCGTATGACATGCCCGAACCACGACAGCTTCCTCTTCTTGACTGTTGCCAAGAGGGGTTCTTGGGGGCCTGCAAGTGATGTTATTTGGCTCCTCACAAAGGTCGTTTGTCTTCCGGTCTTGCCAAGAGATCCCGAGCAAGCGCCAGAAGCATTTAGTTTCAAATGTCTGGAATTTCTTGGTGGTCTCTGCTGTCATGGTCCAGCTTTCGCAGCCATACAGAAGGATGGACAGCACCAGGGACTTGTACAGCTTCATCTTTGTAGGAACGCTGATCTCCCTGCTCTTCCAGATCTTGTTTAGCTTTGCCATTGCTGCTGTTGCGATGGCAAGTCTGGTCTCGATTTCTGTTGTAGAGCGATTGTCTTTGGTGAGAGTGGCGCCAAGGTATTTGAAAGCGTCTACTTCTTCAAGCTGTTGTCCGTTCATGTAGATTTCAGCATGGGTGTTGGTTGTGCTGTTGACCAGGACTTTGCTTTTTTCTGGTTACAATATTTCAAATAATCTTAAACGTGCCTATGCATGACCACACACACACACACACACACACACACACACACGTGATCAAAAGACCAGAAGAAACCTTGTTCAAAACGGCGGACCTATCACATCGGTCCATCTCCTCCACTGACCTTGCCCCCCCCCCCCCAAACTTTGACCATTCACAGGCGGCGGAAGCAGGGGGGGTGGGGGGGGGGGGGCATGCCCCCCTCCAGAAAAATATTGGGGGGGGGGGGGCAGCCTTATATACTGCCCCCCCTAATATTGAGCACCTCCAAAAAATCAGAGAGAGAGAGAAGGAGAGAGAGAGAGAGAGAGAGAGAGAGAGAGAGAGAGAGAGAGGAGAGAGAGAGAGAAGGGGAGAGAGAGAGAGAGAGAGAGAGAGGAGAGAGAGAGAGACGTTTGATGGTGCATCACCTTGTCGTCATACTTGTTAGACTTCCTGTCAAACTCGCTCAGGAAAGATGTCAACACATTTCTCGGGAACCTGTCTGCAGCTGACCCACTTTGGTCACACATTACTGACCAGTACCTGACCAACATTGCCAAGAATGGCATATATCTGATGCTATTGTAGTGCAAGCTATGGCGAGAATGATTGGTAGGGACATACACATCGTAACAGGTCAGCAAGAGAGCTCCAGGATATGCTACCTGATGAATAAGATCTTGGCGGGAGACATTGAATCATCCCTTCCACCTGTCCTTATAGGGCAAATAGGCGAGGAACATTTTGTGAGCCTAACATTTCATCAAACCAGGACAGTGAAAATGATGAAGAAAAGGAGGAAGAAAGTGTTTCCTCATCTCCTACAGAAGGTGCATCAATCATGCAGTCTCCTCGTGACGACGCCAACCGACCTGCGCAGTCTCCTCGTAATGACTTTGACCGACCTGCTACTGTAAGAAAACCAAAATGTCAGTCTACTGTGTGCTGCAAGGACGCAGTCAACTCCTTTCAGCCACAGAGCGACACAGTCCTCTTCAAACTGACCAGGGTAAGTTCAGGAAGGCCCCGCTATTTCCAAAGATCTTGGTTCCAGCAATACCCTTGGCTTCACCTATGCACAACAGACAATAAGGTATGTTGTTTCTTCTGCATGAGGGCTAATCATCAAGGCTGCAAACCTGATGCAGCGTTTGTATATAGCGGTTTTGACAACTGGAAGAAAGCGCTGGAAAAGTTCAAGCCACGAAAAATCATCTTTACATGGAGCAGCCGTGTATGACGTATACTGTAGGCAGTCTACAACGTCAGTGTGTGCTCCAGTGACGTGTCAGCACGAAACGGAACAAAAGAAACACCTGCAAAGCCTGATGAACGAACTAAAGAGCCTTCAGTTTCTCCTGCGTCAGGGTCTGCCTCTCCGTGGACATGACGAGCAGGAAGGCAACCTTCAACAGCTGCTCAAGTTCTGCTTTGGAGAGGGCTGCAAGGAAAAAACAAACACAGGTTCAAAATATCTGTCACATGATATTGTCAACGAGATCCTCAGGATTATGGCACATAAAGTCTTGCGATCTGTTGTACTTGAAATCAGAGAAGCGAATTGGTTTTCGATACCAGCTGACGAAACCCGTGATGTTGCAAACAGGGAGCAGGCTGTAATTTGCATAAGATGGGTAACTGAGCAGTTTGAAGTCATAGAGGAGCATGTGGGACTGGTGCATGTTGACAATACCTGTGCTGAGACAATTTTTAATGCGCTTGTAACCCGTGTCCTTCTGGTTTTTAAAGTTCTTTAGGTCCAACGAACTTGAACCCTTAACAACCCTCCCTTTCGGGGTTTAAAATTTTGGGGTTTGAGGTGCGTGCTTTTTAAAGTATTTTTTTTTTCTAACAAATAACACAATTTCCCAAATTTAAAAAGGGACTGGAGCCCACAAAAAAAGTAAGAACTAAAAAAAAAAATGTTTATTTGAATTTTTGGGGGACAACTAAGAAAAAAAAAATAAAAAAGGGGAAAAAAAAAAGAAACCCCCAAAACTTTTCCCAGTTCACCCCAAAAAATTTTTTCCTTTCCTCAGTAGGGCCCTTTCCCATCCCCCAACCGGGGGAAAAAAATTAAAACAGTTTGAGATCCCGGGGAACATTTTAAAATTTTTTAAAAAAATTTAAAGAGTTTAAAAAGTTTTAAAATGATTTTGAAATCTTAAATCTTTTTTTAGTTTTAAAAGAGCCTTTGGGGAGTAAATAAGAAAACCAGTACTGAAACCCAAAAAAAAAACCAAGGCTTAAACCCCCCGAAAAATCGTCTAAAAAAACAAAAAAAAACCCCTGTTTTTTTCCCTGTCGGATTTTTCCCCCCTTAATTTTTCCTTTAAAAATAAAGGGCTACACTTGATACTGAAAAGACAACCATGGCTGAAAAATTTTAAACAAAACCCCAAAAAAATCTTAACATTTTAAAAAAGTAAAACTTGCAAAAAAAAACAACACATGTTAAAAAGAAAACCTTTAAAAAACAATTTAAAATAAATATCCCAAAAAAAGGGTTTCCCCCTAGTCCCGGGCTTTTCCCAGTGGGGAAACCAGTCAGTGAGGTGCATGTCACCCTTCCCACAGGGAAAAAAAAAAAAAAATTTTTCCTTTGTCTCAGCCCACATTTTTCAAAAACCCTGCCTTTTTAAAAAACCCGCATGGTCATAAATTGCTTTGAACCCCGTGTTTTTTTGCCTGTAAAAATTTTTTTCCCTGGTCCCCAAAAGTATACATGAATGCTACTGAGCTTTTTCCTCCCTAAAAAATTTTTTATCAACCTGTGTAAATCTCCATTTCACGTGTATCAACATTTTTTTTTTACGGGGGTGTTTCCCAAACCCCTTTTTTTCCACCCCATTTTGGTCGCTCCTGCGCCCTTCCAACCTTTAAATTTTCCCCCAAGGGTCACCCCCAATTTCCCAAAAAACAGGTATCGCACTTCCCTTTTTTTTTCTTCTGTTATTACAGCCCATTTTATTTTTTTTCCAAAAAAATTTTACAAAAAAAATTGAATACAAACCCCGTTTTCTTTGAGAGAAACTTGCCCTACTTCAGAAAAAATTTCACAGGACAATATCAGCAAAGAAAATTACCAATAAAATTTCACAAAAAAAAATTCTCACATTCTAAATAAACCAAAATTCAAAAACATACCCCAAAACCCTTTTCCCAAAAACTTCACTTTTTCTACTAAAAAATTTATTTCAAAACCAGTGTCCAAGGTGAAAAGTGGGGTTGCATGAAGGCTTGCTAACTCTAGTAAAAAAAGGCCTCCCCAGTTTTTTGTTCAGTCAACCTAGAACCTTTGGGGGCCAACCCTGTGGCCCCCCAGGGAAAATTTCCCCTTTTTTTTTCCCAATTTCCCCTTTTTTTGGGAAAAAACTGTTGGCTAATTTTTTTTTTTTTCCCCTTTTTTTTAAATACCATAATAAAAACCTGCAATATAAACAAATTTTAATAAAATTCGATTTCAAAATAAGACATTTCCACCCACCTCTGTGGTATTGGCAGGGTTCACCCTTTAAAAGGGCCCCCCCTCAGCTTGCTCTGGTTGCAGGGGGGGCCCTTTTGTCTCAAAGTAAAAGAATTTGTTTCGACGTGGTGTTTCCTTTTAAAAACGGAGGGGAACCCAAAAGGGGTCCTCAAACGGGGGAATTTCACATGGGGCTCCCCGGCCCATAATCATTTCTTTTTCTAATTGGAAATTATTTAAAAAATTTTTCCCTTTTTCTTTTTAAAAATGAGTGACCCTTTTAATTTTTACAACTATTTAAAGTTTTCCCAAAAAATTTTTACAAAAATAGAAATCCCAATAAAATTTATTTTTTTTGGGTTTGGGTTTTGTTTATTTTCTGCGGGACTACTTCTGTTAGTAAAAATTTCCCCCAAAAAATTTATACTTACGCATCCGTGCAATTCTCGCCTTTTTTTGTTGTTGTTTGCACAGATGTTGTGCAAAACCAACCTGGCTGTAATTCCCACAGAAATTCCTTTTTTTATGGGGGGGGTTTTACAATCCCCCTGGCAAGAAAGGTTTCTCAAAAACCTTTAGGGAAAAATCTTTAAAAAATAGATTAAAATTTATTAAAATTTTTTCAATTTCAGAAAACGCAAACTTTTGTAATCACAGAAAAATGGTAAACAATATTAGAAACCATAGAAGAAAAACTTTTTTTTCAGATCCCCTTTTGAACAGATTTCTTCCTTTCAAAGAATTTATGTAGGGTTTGTTGCAATTCTTCACCCTTTTCCTCCTGCGGGGCACCCTTTAAAATTTGGAAAACAAGACGGTCCTGTTCTTTTGGGTGAAACCCTATACTGGACAACAAAACCACACACCCCACACACAAAACACACACACACACCCCCAAAATTTGGGATTCCCCTTCCCCCAAAGAAAATTTCTAGCAGTCTAAAAGAGCTTTAAAAATTTTCCACAAGTCCCACAAAAAAATTTTAAAACCCCGGATTTAAAAGTGGAAGGGTATCCCCCTTGCTCCTGTAGCCCTTTAAAGTGGGTTTATGACCTTTTCCAGCTCAGTTTTCCTTTTTGGGGGGTTTTCCCCTTTTGTGCCTGATCCCCCAAATTTTTTTTTTTCCATTTGGTTTCCCTCGTTCTCTTTGGGAAACGCCGTGGCGGGGTTTTTGCCTTTTCTTCTCCTCAAATCTTTGTGTCAGATTCTCCTTTTTCCCTCGCATTTTTCCTTTCCGCCCCATGTTTTGCCCTTTCCCTGCAATCTTTGTTTTTTTGGATGTTTTTCCAAGATTCGGGCCCCTGTGGAGGATTTTCTTTTTGGGGCCTCTGCTTCCCCTGAGGACTTTTCAACTCCCCTCGAGGGGGGCCTTTACCCTCCTCCCAGATCATCCCCATATCCCAAAAATTACCCTCACCCTGCGGATCCTGTTGTCAGCAATTTTCTGCTACCTTCGGTTTCTGATGTGGAACAAAGCTCGGTGCTGTGGGCCTTTCAACCCCTTGGGCCCAGTGGTCAAAACATTTCTATAAAAGGGGAATTCCCTCCGGGGCCTCTTCCTGACCCCAAATCATCAAAAAAAAAGTGCCTGATTTGGATTTGCCCCTTTTTCCTTTTCTCTAACGGAAAAAATTTTCCAAAATTTTCTCTCAGTCAGGGCTTCTTTTCCATTCCCAAAAAAATCTCCCCGGGCAACGTAAGTTAGAGCAAGGTGCGCAAAACCCCCATCGCCCTTTCCTTTTGAACGGTTATACAGGTAGGCCATTTTTTTGGGGACACCACTGTTTACACATCAGGCTCCATCGGTCTTTAAACCTTTGGGTAAATTTTTTCCCCCAAAACTTTTTCACTAAAACATCTGTCCCCTGGTTCTGTTTTGCGGCATGTGCTCTTGCATCTAGCGTACTTTGTTTTTGTGAGCAGAATGTTCCATAGCCGTTTTGCTTAGATCATAAGCTGGCCATCTTTCTTTTAATGATTTGATGACTGCGTTGTACGCACTTCGATTTTTTCCGATTACCCCGAAGGCAAAAATCCACGGGGCAATCTGGGTTGGCGTCCCCAAAATAAAAGGAGGGGCTGAAACTGTATTTAAATGTATCCGTCCCTTGTATGCATGCCCCATTGTCGCAAGTATTTCCCCCAGTCCTGCTTTTTTAAAAACCCTCGAGGCTTTTTAACTTTCCCCAATAAAGGGTTCTTTTCCCAGCGCTTTTACCGGTTTTCCAGACGGATGGTGGGGGGTTTTGCGACCCCTTTCAACCCCTTTCCAGTTAAAAAAATCCCTTTTATGGTTTGGACTCAAAATCTTTTCCTTGATCTGTCGGGATTCGTGGGGAAAATCCATAACAAAAAAAAAAAAAAAAAAAAAAGAAATTTTTTCCCAGGTGCTGGGGAAAAACTTTTTTTGCATTTTGGGTTTCTTTGTCAAAATTTGTTTGGGGAAAATTTTTGTAAAATGGCCCATTACCCCCAAATTATCTTTTTTTCTGCCCCCGGACCTCTATAGTAAAAAAATCCATGAAACATTTCCCAATGGATAGTAGTCTCTAGGGACTGCATTGGCGTCTTTTTTGCTGCGCCCCCTTTCCGGGATAAAAGTTCACAACGTTTTTTTTTTTCCCTTTCCTTTTACCCTAGAGGGAATTTGGCCCAGAAAAATTTTTTTCCGGGCCCTGCCGCAGGGCTTCACCCACAGTTGTGGGGTTTACGATTTCATGTACTCCCTTCATGGCTTTTTTGGGCCGGTGAGAGGGTGGTAAAACCCAAAAACTGGAAAACTTAGGGGGCCCCTTTGATCTAAGATTTCCCCTGTACAAAACCCTACCCAATCATATCTAGTCTGGCTTGTTCCCAAACCCCAAAATATTTTAAAATTTCTGGGGGGCAGGGGTTTTATCTGTACTGTCAAAACTTTTTCCCCTTCTTCTATGGTTTGATTATTTAAAAC
This sequence comes from Conus ventricosus, assembly GCA_018398815.1. Classification (NCBI taxonomy): domain Eukaryota; kingdom Metazoa; phylum Mollusca; class Gastropoda; order Neogastropoda; family Conidae; genus Conus; species Conus ventricosus. The sequence continues at coordinate 17,297 of JAFLJL010016295.1, forward strand.
TCAGTGTACTGTCACCCAAAAGTAGCTGTCCCCCCTTGGTTTGAAATTAAATCTCTTTTTTAAACCCGGGGGGACCCAAACACATCACCTAAATTCGTCCCGGGATCTTTCAGCACTTGCTCAATGGCAGCATATCCCTATAATCATAATATCATCAAGTCCCTTTCGTTGTGATGGGGGTTTTTTAGAATAGCCCTTCCTCTTGTTTTGGAAAGGCGCACGGGAATTCCCTTTATCCGCGTTTTTTCCCATTTCTTCTTAAAATTTTTTTTGGCCTTATCCTGCAAAAATTTTTTTCTGTTAAAAATTTCGTGGTATTTTCATTTTCCCTTGGGGGGTTTCCCTTTGAGGGCTTTGGGAAACAGTCCATCCGAAATCGTTTTGAAAGCCCCCTTTTTATCCCTCAGATCAAAATCAAAAAAACGAGAGTGAAACCAACCCGATGACTTGTGGCTTTCCGCTGACCCTTTTTTAAAAATATAACAAAAAGGGAAATTATTATCATTTAAATACAGTGACCTTTGCCCCTAAAAAAAACCCCAAAAACTTTTCATCTTTGGGCCCATTTTCAAAGCTAAAACCCCCGTTTGTGGGCGGGGTTTTTCTGCTCGGTTTATTAAAACCCACGGCTTGCATATGAGTTTGACGCGGAGCTTCCTTTCCTGCTTTTGATATAGAACACCCCCCAAATCCTGTTCCATGGCATCCCGGTGTGGGTGAAGGGTTTTGAGTTTTATCCGTTCCCAAAAGAGGGGCCTGTAGTCGGGCTTGTTGACTCCCCAAAAAGGCATTCTGTTGTTTTTCACCCCTTTGTGTGTTTGTCAGAACCCAGAGTTAGGGTGCTTTTTTTCCCTTTCTTTTTGGGCCCAGCCCGGGTTTTGGGAAATGTACCCCCCGGGGTTTAAAATCATTTTTTTGGTTTCCCCATGGGGGAAAAATTGTGGGATAAAACCGCAAAAAAACCCTGCAAATCCTAAAAAATCTTTAGGGTTCCTTTACCGTGCGAGGGACGGGCCACGTTGTAATGTTCTTTTTTTCCCCAGGGTTGGGGCCCCCCTCTCAAAAAATGAAAAACCAAATGCAAAATTTGGGTTTGGGTTCCGAAAATGCATTTTTCTGGACCCAGCTTTAGTGAAATTTCCGCACCCTTTTCCAGGGGCCGGATGGTTCGCTCCCCCAGTTTTTCCCGGGGGATTTCCATGAATAAAAACATAAACCAAAAAAGGGACAATGATTTTGGGCCCAGATTCATGTCCAGAAGATTTCCCCCTTTTGGCGTTTGAAAACTGTGGACTTTTTTTTCAGCCCCATGGGCACCCGGAGCAATGAAAAGACCAAAGGGTGTTGAAAAGGCTAAAACTTTTTGGGGTCTTTTCTTTTAAAAAGGCCCCTGTTAGTGGGCCCTTCCCTTTCCAGATTACAGTTGGGAAATATTTGGCCCGTTCAGCCGTGAGAAAAGATTTCAATTTTGGGGGCGTAGCTATTTTTTGCCTTTGGTTGTTAATTTTCAAATTGTTACCCCCACATCCTCGGGGCCCCAGTTTTTTTTTCCTAAAAAGGGGACAAGGGGACTGGCAAACTGTGGGGAAAAGGAGCAATGATTTCGCTTTTTAGAAACTCCTGAATGTGCGGGTTTTTGCCTCATAAAAATCTCGGGGGGGAATGGGCCCTTTCCCGCTCTCGGATCAAGTCCCTGGTTCAGTTAAATTGTCATTTTTGAGCGTCTTTTTCCCCAGTCAAAAGTTTTGAGAAAAATACACCCCTTTATATTTTAAAGGAGTTTTTGAAATTTTTCCCTCCCAAAATCTGATGGTGTTTTTCTCCCCCAAAACCTAAATTTATGGGATTTGATCAGGTGTAGGATTGTCTGGGCTTGATGGGGGAAGTTGTTTCCCCTTGAAAGTTAAACTTTTGCAGGGGACTCCCCCAGAAAAACCCTTCCCTCCCCCAAAAACCAAACATCATTTAAAGATGATAACACTTTTTTGAATGGCATACTCGCTGTAATGGTTTGTAACCTCCCAATTACCTGATTCCCTTTTTTCAACCTGTTGTCCTGTGGGATGTTTTTTGGGGCCCTAAACCCCTCACCGGCCCCAAACTTGTTTGTCTGTTGTTTCCCAGATATTATTTGTAAACCTGTGGGTTTAAAATGGTCTGTGTTGGTTCTGAATGGGGGAGGGTGTTTGTGTGGAAGGCCCCCGTTAAAGTATGACCCCTTGACTTTTGGGAATTCCCCCGCTAGAAACTGTACTTTGGATCCCTTCCCCTTTAAATGTACCCAAAAGGGCCATTTTGCATTTTTCCCAGCTACATTTCTATACACAAAAAGGGTGCCTCCCCAAAAGGGGTAGGTAAGGGAGTGAAGAAAAGCTTACCTCCTGCCCCTTTTTACAAGCCCGCCGTAGCCCGAAAGTGTTTGGTTCCAACTATCACAGGTATGCGTGTGCCCGAACTTGGGTTTTTCGGGGGAAACTAAAGCAAAAGGGGGTGACTGTTTTCATCCGTACTGGGAAAAAAATCTTGGGGCAAAGACATGGGGGACTTCAAAAAACCAAAAAATGGGACTTTTTGACCCCCCGCCCCAAAATATTTGGCCTGTGTCTAGTTCTTGTAAAGGAAACTAGAAAATTTCCCCACGGTTTGAAGTCTTTTGCTATCAAGGGGCACCTTGGAACCACTGTCTACAAGACAACAAGTCTGTTTCCATCAACCGTATGGGGACTCCCCAACTGGGACCCTCCCGTGCTTTTAACAGTGCTTTCTGCTGTCATTTTAAAAACTGATCAGCCGGGGTTTGAAATTTTTAATTTAGCTAATTTAATCAGGGTCAATGGGCAAAAGAATGGCGGGTGTTCCGTTTTTCCCCTTTCACCTTTCAATTTTTTTTTTTACCCGTGTCCAAAGGTTTTCGGCAGACTTTTCATCAGGGGGCTTGGGGAAATGTATCGCGGTTCTATTTGGGGGAAACCCGGGGGGATCGCGTCGATGTCCTACAAATGTTTATGGGGCCCCCCAGTTCCACTTCTGTTTTGGGGGATTGTCAGCTGGAAATTTTCTCTTGGTTCACTGGCTTCAGCGTCAAAAGTCCCCGGTCTGCACAGTTCACTGCTGTTTACTACTTGCCCTGGGGTAGGCGTCAAAACACTGGGGGACGGTGTTTATGGGGGGTACTGGCTGTCCCCTTTCGAGCAGACCATTGGCGTTTAAAGCCCGCCTTCGTCTGGGACTGCTGCATCTGATGCCTCGCCTCCTCCTGTTCGGGACTCGCGCCCGTTTTTTGGGTTTGGACAGTCCCTTTGCAAAGTGCTGCCCTACCCACCCACACCCCAAACCGTGTCCCTTTGGCCCTTTTTTTTGTGGGGCGTGACTGCACCCCCGCTGACCCCCCCCAATTCCCCCGCTGAAAATAACTTCTCTGCGACCTTTTTGTGCCAGCAATTCCCGGTCTCTGTCCTCCCCAGCCTTGGGCCTTAAGGAGATTTCTTAGGCTGTGCGGGTTCTTCATCTCTAACTCCGCTTGGAAAATCCCGGGAGCAGTTCAGGTAGTGGCTGGGGGAGTCTCTCCCCGGGAAAGGCCCCAAAATATGCGAAGCTCTGGCTCGCGATGAGTTTGTTTTGGGTTTAGGCCCTTTACAAAGACGCTGAACACTTTTTGGTCATCTCCCCAAACATAAACCCTTTGGGATTTTGGGGGTTTCCTAGTAAAATGCTCCCCGAGCCTCATCCAAAAAATCGATGGTTTTTTTTGTCTTTGTATCTGTGTCTGGGAGAAGTCCTGGTTTAAAAAGGTATCAGCATTTTGACTACCCCCAAAAAGCGGTCCCGAGGGTAGCCAGAACTTCCTCACCTGTCAACAGTTTTTTGCCTTTTGGTAGGGCGTCCTTTTTTGGCTGCCCCTTTTTTCGCTGGGTGGCGTCAGTGATGGAAATTTGGGCTTGCGGAGGTTCTGTCTGCTCCCCCACTCAGGGGGAAAAACACTTCATTCCGGTGGGACTTTTGGCCCCCTGAAAAAATTTGGAGTCGGGTGGAGTGGTGGGGCCCCCCCCTACATCCCTGGGTCGCTGCTGCTCGGGGGGTGATTGGACAGGGCCCGCGGTTTTTCTCTAGCAGGTTTTTTGCAGTCCTTTGGGCACTCACCCGCGTATGGGTTTGGTGTTGACCCAAAACTTGGGGTGGTTCGGTTGCTGATGGACCCGCCGCCTTTAGCTCTGAACTTCCGCGGCTTCCTCTCCATTGGTAGCCATGGTTTTAAAGGCCGATTGCCCCGGGTTTTGCCGAATTGTAGGGGTCTCAACTCCCAAAGGCTAAAACCCCCCTTTTTCTTTATCCCTAGAATATTTCTAAAAATTTTTATTTTTTTTTTATTTTCTTATCTATTTATTTAAAAAAAAAATTTTTTAACAAACACTAGCCCCCCATTGGGGGCCACTTTATTAACCCCTTTTCCTTTGGGGTTTTTAAATTTTTTTAGGTCCAGGAACTTGAAAACCCCTTAAAAAACCCTCCCCTTTTTTGGGTTACAATTTTGGGTGAGGGGGCGTTTCTTGTTTTAAATTCTTTTTTTTCCCAACTATCACAAACTTCCCAAAATAACAGAATGGAATCCACAAAAAAAGGTAAGAAAAAAACAAAAAGTTATTTGAATTTAAATTTGGGGCAAAAAAAGCAAAAAAAAATAAAAGGGAAAAAAAAAGAAAAAAAAACCTTCCCCGTTTAGCCAAAATATTTCCTTTTCCCAACAGTATGGCCTATCCCTACACAACCACCCGGGAAAAATTAAACAGCTGAGGGTCCCGGGGGAAATTTTTGAATTTTACCCAAAAATTTTGAGGGTTTTAAAATTTTAAAAGTGGGTTTTAGAAATTTAAATCTTTATGGTGTTAAAAGGGCCCTTTTGGAGTTAAAAAAAGAAACCCGTACTGACAACCAAAACCCAAAAAAAAAAGGGGCTCAAGGGCCCAAAAAAAAAAATCGTTGAAAAAACAACACCCAAAAATAGTGTTTTTCTGTTGGATCTCTCCCATTAAATTTTTCCCTTAAATCAATGGGTACAATGATTTCTGAAAAAAACAAACCCCGGGGTGGGAAAAAAATTAAACTCAACCAAACATCTTAAAATATTTAAAAATTTCACTTGAAAAAACAAAACCAGTTACAAGTAAACCCGAAAACAATGTGAAAAAAAATATGCCCAAAAAACGACTTCCCCACCTTCTTTTACAGTAGGGAAACCCGTCCGGGAGGTGAAAGTCACCCCTGCCCCATGGAAAATTTTTTCCCTTTTTCTAGACCACATGTTTCACAACTCTGCCATTTTGGGCCCAAAAAGTGGTCATAAATTGCTTTGTTTTCCCGTGTTATCTTTTGCCCGTACAAAATTTTTTTTCCCCTGAGAAAAAACAAACAAAGTATACATGAATGTTTCTGGCATTTCCCGCTCAAAAATTATTATCAAAAACTGTGTCAATCTCCCTGTCACGGTACTCAAAAATTTTTTTTTTTTTCGAGGTGTGTTTCCCACAACACCCCATATCACCCCCATTTTGGGCGCTCCTGCGCCCTTCCCAAATTAATTTCCCCAAAGGGCATCAATTTCCCAAAAAGGTATGCATTTTTCCATTTTGTTTCTTCTGTTTTTTTCAGCAAATTTTTTATTGTTTTTCCCCCAAAAATTATCCAAAAAAAAATGAAAACCAAAACCGTAACTTTGAGAGCAACGGGGCCCCATTCGATCAAATTCATTGGACAAATCAGCAAAGATCTTACCAATACAATACCCCAAAAAAAAAAATCTCCTTTTTAAAAAAACCCTAATTAAAACAAAACACCAGAATCCTTTCAAACTTTTACATTCAAATATAAATATTTCAATTCCCGTGTCCACAGGTGAAAAGTTTGGGGTTTCATGAAGGTTGTACACTTGTCCAAAGGCCCACCAGTTTTGTTCCCGTCTACCCAGAAACCCTGTGGCCAACCCCGTGGCCCCCCAGGGGCAAATTCCCTTTTTTTCCCCTTCCCTTCTTTTGGGAAAAAAATGTTGGCTAATTTACTTTATTCCCTTTTTTTTTTTTCCTAGTGAAACCTGCAAAATAAAAAAATGGTTTTTAAAATTCGAAATTTTAAAAAAGGGGCGTCACCCACCCCTTTCTGGTTTGTTGGGAGGGATCAGCCTTAAAGCCCCTCAGGGTTGCTCTTGGGTTTCAGGGGGGTCCTTTTTTCTTTTAAGTAAAAGAATTTGCTGCAAGTGGGGGCTTCCTTTTTTAACCGGGAGGGAACCCACAAAGGGCATCAAACAGGGAAGGTCACATGGGGGGCCTTTCCCCGGACATAATCTTTTTTTTGTTCTAATTGGAAATTATTTTAAAAAAACCCTTTCCCTTTTATTTAAATGATGATCCTTTTAAATTTTTAAACTAGTAAAGATTTTTCCCAGAATGTTACAATAAAAGAAATCCCTAATACAATTTATTTCTTTTGGGTTGTTTTTTTTATTTTCTTTCGGGAAAAAACTTCCCGGGTTAGTAAAAATTTTCCCCCCAAATATTTTTTACGGGATCCGTGGAATTCTCGGGGTTTTTTTGTTGTTGTTTGGGACAGATGTTTTGCAGAAACCCAAAAAGGTGTAATCTACCAAGGGAAAATTTCCTTTTTTTATGGGGGGGGGGTTTCACGCTAAAGGATTGGGTTGGTCGGCTGGATTGCCCAAACAGAAATGTAGGGGGCAGGCCTCGACGGGGCCAGTAAATTTTAGGGTCACGTTTCAGGAGTAGCAAAAAGGTTCAAAAATGAGGTCCCGTCAGCAGTGTCCGTACACTGTTTGGCACACTCAGCCAATCTTGTGTTACAAGAGGCTTCCAGAAAGGTCAAAGTAATAAGAGATGCCCTTGACTTTGCCACAGAGGTCATTCAGTTGATCAGATCACCAAAACGACAGATCCTTTTTGAAACAATCCAACATGAAACATCAACTTCGTGCAGCCCGTCCATTAAACCACTGTGTCCAACAAGGTGGACTGTTCGAACAAGAGCTTTTGACTCTCTCATTGGGAACTATGAGGCTTTGCAAGAAATACTTAAACTAGTCTCACAAGGACATGTTGAGTATGCCAGGAGGGCATCCGGCCTTCTTGCATATATGCAGCAGTTCTCCACCTGTCTTGGGCTCTCACTTTCACGGGATGTCTTTAATGTGACTGAAGAGCTGGCGACAGCTGTTCAAAGGAAACAAACGTCCTGTGTGGATGCAACAAACGCTGCAAACCCCTGTCTGAGAACGCTTGAAAGTATGCGCCAGGATAAAAGTTTCCAGACGTTTTTCGCCGACGTCTCAGCCACGGCTGCAAATGTGTGTGATGAGCCCCGCATTCCGAGACAGACACAGCCTGCATGAAGGCTTGATGAGAGCTCCCAGGGTCACAGCCACTCTGACCCTTCTGCTTATTACAGACAGCAATACTATGAGGCCATAGAGAACGTCAAAGAGCATATAAAGCGCAGATGTGACCAACAAAGTCCTCAGTTGTCAAGGAAGATTGAAATTCTCTTGGGTGATGGAGCTGCAGGAAAGAATCCAGAAATTCCTCAAGAGATCAAAGACACATATGCTGCGGACATTGGCATGGACAGACTCAAAACACAGTTGGCCATCCTTCCACATGCTCTGGGGACAACAAGAAGTCCATCTTTGAGGCACTGCCAGAAGAACTGACAGCTTTTGACACTGTGAAAAGAATGTTGAGTGGGGTAGACAAACATATCAGGCTGTACCTGACCATTCCAGTTACAGCTGCAACAGCTGAACGCAGTTTTTCTGCCTTGAAGCGGGTCAAAACATACCTCCGAAGCACTATGACTCAGGAGCGCCTGAACAACTGTCTCATTATGCATGTGTTCAAAGACAAGGTTGATCAGCTCAATCTCGCTGGAAATTTTTTTCCGAGTTAGTTTGCAGAAACGAACGACGTCAAAGTTACTTCGGAAAATTAAATGTGTAAAGGTGTAACCTCCCAGCTGTTGGTGTAACCTGCTAATGTACAGACTGTGACAATCGTGACTTAGTAACTGCATTTTACGGTGCCTAATGTCCAGCTATACAAAATGTATTTCAAGTATGTGTGTGTGTGTGTGTGTGTGTGTGTGTGTGTGTGTGTGTGTGTGTGTGTGTGTGTGAACTAAATATTGCATGCTGGGTTTTTATTTTAATCGAACATTGCCATATTGTGATTGTCGGAGTTAAATGATTTGAAATATCCATTGCCGGGACAGCTTCCGCCGCCACTGCCATTAGAGGGTCAGTGCGACATAGTCCACCTTCTTCTCCTTTGGGCAGTGACGGTCATTAAGTCAGCCTCATAGTACCCCCCCCCCCCCCACACACACACACACCCTCTTTACTTTACAAACGTGTGTGAGGGAAGACATGGGGGGTAGAACAGAAGACAGGGTGAAGGGACGGGGGTGGAGAGGTGGAATGAAAGAGCTTCCAAAGCCAACAACAAACAGCCAACAGAAGACTCCAGCGTGGAAGGGGGATAACCTCGCTCCTTTGGAAGCAAACACTCCTGACTTTAGGAATGTTGAGTGAGGAGGAGGGAGACGAGAGAGGAGGGGGTGAGGGGGGTATGGACCGATGGGGGTGGTGGTGATGGTGGGCGCGTTGAGGCGAGGGTATGGAGATTTGTATACATGTTCCATGGTGTGGAATGCCGTCATCTGCCTGGATGGTTGGTTGTTAAGCGGCTTGGAGGTGATCTGGAGAGGTTTTAACTTGGTGATTTTCTTCTTTACTTTGTTTTTTCTTCTCTACTTCTTTTTCTTTTCTTTGCTGCATTTTCTTTCTTTTCTTCTTTTTTTTTTTTTTTAGTGTCCACCTGAAATTGGCCGGAAGTGTATCTGTTTTCATTTCAGAGCGTTTGATAAGTTCGGGCAGGGACGAGGGCAAGATGGTTAGGAATGGGAGAAGAGGGCTGGGGGAGGGAAGCGGTTTGGTGTTCATCAGTCATGTAACAGTATAAATAGGTGCACTGACGGAATTTATGTTCATGCCTCGTTGCACACACACACATACACTGCTTACGGAATTTTTGTAATCCTGAAACGATAGGCTAATAAAGAACCAGTTTGGTAATGATCCGAGTATAGGTGTATGGGTGGATCCTGGACTTGTTTTTTTTTTCATTTTCGTAAAATTGAGAGACAGGCTACTTTTTGACATTTAAGTAAATCTATGGAGAAATGTTGCATGGATTTCAATGAAAAAAAGATCAGGCTCATTAGATGTATCACGCTCATTAGATGTATCAGGCTCATTAGACGTATCAGGCTCATTAGATGTATCAGGCTCATTGGATGTATCAGGCTCATTAGATGTGTCAGGCTCATTAGATGCATCAGGCTCATTAGATTTTTCAGGTTCATTTGATGTATCAGGCTCATTAGATTTTTCAGGTTCATTAGATGTATCAGGTTCATTAGATGTATCAGGCTCATTAGATTTTTCAGGTTCATTAGATGTATCAGGCTCATTAGATGTATCAGGCTCATTAGATTTTCAGGTTCATAAGATGTGTCAGGCTCATTAGATGTATCAGGCTCATTAGATGTATCAGGCTCATTAGATGTATCAGGCTCATTAGATGTGATAACGTGTAGGAATTCATAGGCTTTTTTTTTACGGATCCGGATTATAACCTGGATCCAGTGAATAAAGAAGTGATCGACCTTGGCAGATGTCAGTGCTGTCCCCAGCGTCCTTCTCCTGTGGAAGCATGTATTGCAGGCACAGCACTGCACCACACTTGACCTCTTGATGGGATAGTTGTCGGCAGCTTTTCATGGCACTATGGTCAGCGGCAACACCGTTAGCTTTAAGGCAATGGTATTCAACAACCTGTGAAATACCGCCAGGGACATGGCACATTACCAGCCAAGGCGAGGTGAAGGGGAGGGAAAGAGTGCGTGTGTGGCTGGTTTGGGTGGTGGGGGTGGTGGGGGGGCCTAATCGCCTGTAAAATGTCACGAAACTCTGTGGCACGTAGCCTCCCTCCCTACCCCCTTTCAAAGTGACGATTGTCAAACATTGGCATGCAGAGAGAGAGAGAGAGAGAGAGAGAGAGAGAGAGAGAGAGAGAGAGAGAGAGAGAGAGAGAGAGAGAGAGAGAGAGAGAGAGAGAGACAGACAGACAGACATACAGAGAGGGGG